>JAODVQ020193802.1:0-14268 GCA_025400075.2 Phenganax stokvisi
ATCCTCAGGCATTGAAACTAACTTGTACCACAACTTAAGCTTTGCCTTATCCCTATGACCCTGCAGTTACTCTATACCCATATCACCACGAACTGGCTCATTACAATGTGTAGTTGGTTAACCTTCTTCTCACCACTATCTAATACTTTCTTAGCGTGTGCATCCCATGACCCATTATAAGCAGAGTCTACTCCTAGGTATGTGTATATATCAACCTTGGGCAACTCTCTCCCCACCTTTCCAACTTCCCTCAATACTATCCTTAGAAAATACCATCACGGTGTACTGCTATTACAATAGTGATATGGTATGGATAATTATAGATAACTAATAATAAAAGTTCACTATGTAAGGTGAGTAGAAACTCCTCCCTCCACGACCTCCTCGCACTGCTCGTCCTCCTCTTTCTCCTCTTCCTCCTCCTCTGTCGCTACCTCCTCCTACTTCTCCTGCTTCTCCTTGCCCACACCCTCTCCCTCTTCCATGGCACCCCCATCCACATCCCTGTCCTCTTGCTCCATCTCCTTGTCCCAGCTCGGGCTCGTGGTTAACTCCATATATTCTCTGTATAGATATACTGTGCTACAAATTAGTTGAGATGTTCACAATTACTCTTTGTATTGCCGTTAATTCAGCATTCATTCTAATAAATTCCCCCATCACTGATTCGCGTGTCACTGAAGAGTATCATTTTTAATCAAACCAAATTTCTCGCCATTACCGCGGCGTGCGCGGTCGGCCACGCCCCTTTTGTGCGCTAGCTCTCCTAGGGTGCATGTGTTAATGTCAACTCTCAGTTTTAGACGCTTTTCCATGCTCTTATTCATACTATGTAGTGCTTACCGTTTTTAATGGAAAGTGAGGCCTTCAAATATCATGTTCACAATTACTCTTTTTATTGCCGTTAATTCAGCATTCATTCTAATAAATTCCCCCATCACTGATTCGCGTGTCACTGTAGAGTATCATTACAAATATAGCTTTGAACAGGAATTAAATACTTACATTGAGGTGCATGCTCATGTTGCAAAAAAAGACGTATTGAGCTTGCCTAAAGCAAGCTCAATACGTCTCAGCTTCGATCCTTGTTCAGGCGCCTGAGACTGGGACTGTTAGAACAGCTGTTTAGGTGCTACTATAGGGTGATAAAGACTTGTTCACAGCTTATGGCTTTCCATACAAGTATAATACTGTACAAGGCAAATTTACTAGCATGCCATTGCTCATAAGAAAGCAAACCCATCCTGGAATGCAACACGTCATACTGAACAACCAAGGCATGTCACATCCTTCCTCTGTTGATGCTGTGGACGCTGAGCGACGCAAGATCAGCTCCCAGCATTATAATTGTAACCTGATATCAATTTCATGGTGGTAACCTTAAGAGAGGGATGTTATTCTCACCCCTTTGCCTATTCCATGTATGTATATACTACCACTTACAACTCTTTCCCACTGTATTTCATACCGCTTAGTTGTGCGCACATGTTTCAAAAGTATATATACAATAATAATGCATAATAATGATGATGTTTCTTATGTTTCTCTTTCATGTTTCTCTCTATTGAGTATCAACACCACAGAGGTGTTGAAGTTACCGGACTGCACCAATGGGGAGGAAGGAGAGATTTGCAGTCCATTTCAAGCAGTAGGAATAGAAAGATCTGTCATCTTTACAGCATAATGAGTTTACCTGTATCCTAATTTTTAAAAATATATTCTCCAGTCCTGTTGGTCTTATAATTATGTATATCTCTTGTCTAGTTGACTGTAGCGAAAGTGTAACAACTGGAGGATGTTGGTGATGAGATAATGAAAAGCACTAAAGTGCAAACCCTCGGCGCAGACAGCAGGTTTAGCATATGCTGCTCTCAGAACAGAGATCTAACTAGCTAGCTAATACTATAACCTCGTAACAGTGGTGCTGGATATTAAGAAAACAGAACCCATGATCTTTGTACACATGCTAAATTGAACTGCTTCATTTTGGTTTTGATAAAGTGAGATAAAAAATTGCATACAGAGCTTGCGTGGAGTGGGCGTGTCCCATAGAGTAAAATAGAAAAAAAGACAACCACTGCAGGAATCGAACACCGGTTGTTGTGTCCGAAATATAGCACGTAACCGCAGGGCCACAGGACGCCTCAACGAATGTGCATCACACACTTGGACTCTTCTGCAGAGCTGGTCGCGAATGTCTCGATCGCTCAATATGGCCGTTGATAGCTACCAAGTTGGTAACGATATTCGCTATATCTCGGCAAGAAAGCGATTTCAGGAAAACCCCAAAAACATTTTTGACGTTCATCGCACCAAGATAATGTAGCTTCAGTTTCAGAGCAAAATATGCTTCGAGAACTCAGATGTGCGATTACGGACACACAGACAGACACACAGAACGAGTACGGTAACCCTCGCGCATGTGCACCAAGGGTTAATAATCAAGGGGGTATAGTAGCTAAATAAAAGGTACTTTTGCTGCATCCATCAGGACGTATGATACTCCTCTAGCATAGTGTTTATACAATAAGTTGTTGTAACAGCTGATATGCACAAGAAGAGATGTATTATGTTTACATGCTAGCTTGTGAAAAACCTTATCAGTGGTTACAGTGGAATTTTCGGTATACTATGATTAGTAGAGTATATTGTAATAATAATGGAAAACCTAACCCTGCGATCATTGCCACAGTGAGTTATTTCTGGAGGTGCACACAAACCCAAGATTGTTAGGTTCGTGCATGCCTGTAATTTTTTCTAGAGGTGCACACAAAGCCACGATTGTGAAGTTCGTGCACACCTCTATATGTCCCCTCCTTCCTCCTCGCCTATCATAATATTTTTGTGAGGTGCACACAAACCCATGATTGTCGGGTTCATGCACACCTCTCTATGTCCTCTCCCTCCTCCCATGCACATAATTTTTTTCTGGAGGTGCACACAAACCCACGATTTTCGGGTTCGTGCACACCTATCTATGTCCTCTCCCTCCTCCCTGCGCACATAATTTTTTCTGGAGGTGCACACAAACCCACGATTGTCGGGTTCGTGCACACCTCTATGTCTGCTCCCTCCTTCATTTTTGTAACCATGGCTCACACAGGGTTTTACTATTAGCAAGGACTTCAGGGCATTGCCACTCTCATGAGGTTTCTGATGCTATTACATTTATTTAATCCTGGGATAGAACCACTTGAAAATGGTTACCCCCTGTAAATGCCAGATAGATTGAGGGAATAGAGTCATCATGTTGGATTTCGGGCTCTAGATAGGCCCGACTTACTAGTTAGTAGTGACCATTATCATAATTGAATGAGGCGATATTCACTCTGGCTAGATAGGAAAATACCACGTATTCCTGAGCATTGCCACATATACCATTTTCAGCCATTCATGTTTTCCGAATGTAGTTATCTAGGTCCCTATACACAGTAGGGGATATGTAGCTGCCAAACAGATGCCAACAGTTGACTAGAGACCTGTACTGATTGACAATGACACTACGGATCTTAGAGTGTTTGCATTCCAAGCCTGTAACGGCATAGGACAGAGCATGGAACAGACAGTTCCCATCTTTTCTAATTTGCCTCAGGGCAGTTGGTGGATTTAGCCTCACATCAGGGCCACCTGGCTGACATGCATTTCCACACACAAAGGTCAGACCTAAACATGTGCATATTTCCTGCTGTTGTGTTTGTTTCACGGGATTGTATCTATGACTTGGTAATATAGCTGCTACAATAATGGCACTGTTTTCTTGGTTAGGGTGTACAGCTGGTGCCTTGTGTTTCCTACCAATTTCACCTTTCTTGTTGCACTTGCTAGGACGTGAAGGTGAAGTACATTGGATTTTACTTTTAGACACACGTGATGCTTTTGCTGAGCACTCGCAGATTTTTCACCTCTGTTGTTTTTGTTTTGTTTGGTATTCAGTGGTTGCAATGTGGGACAGAGTACCGGCAATATTACGTTTTCTGGTTTGCTTGGGTTTTGTACTGTTCTCCTGTGGAACAGTATAGCTGGGCAGGTATGAGTGATGTGCCTCTCTCAAACGATTGAGTTCTCTGAGGCAGCTGTAACTCATTCTCTTGGATGGCCACCAAATGCAGGTTCTCCAGCTGCTTCACACGTGAAAATGCTACGTACGCTATACTGGCACAGAATACTTTATCAGACAGGTCCATTATGACGCAGTCTATCAAAAGACCCTGGCACTTGTGTACTGTGACTGCAAATGCCAGGGTCAGTGGAAACTGTTTTCTTGTTACATAGCATGAATCTACTTTTCACTCTCTCTAGGTGGTGAGGCACTGATGTACCGTCAAACTGTATGATGATGTGGTGGGCTCTAATTGCAATAACTGTACCCACTGCTTCACTCACCAGACCAGTGCTGGTTGCGCAGCATGACATGAGCACCAATTGCAACCTTAAGGACAGCTTCAAGGCCGGCTGTAAGATTGCAGTCAATGTTCACTTTTTCCATAGCCTTTTTGGCTTTGTTGTTCCATTTGAATGTACTCTGCATTTCACCGAACTTGTCGATGCAAGGAATCACTTCGACCTCTGTGCCCAACTTTGCCAACATGTCGGCATTGAATTTGTGGCACTTGTCATGTGGTGGGAATAGACACAGAGGTGATTTGTCAGCAGATGTCAGTTGTTCGTACTTGTCTGCAGTCAGACAGGTGAAGACTCTCTCTTTGAGAGCCTCAATGGTGGACTGTGATGGAGTACTTTGCCTCACTTCATTCAACATGGCACTGAACTCCTAGTCTTTCTTTTGACATTCATTGGTGGTGAGTTCGTCATACATCACGTTCTCATTCCAGATGTTGGTGGCAGTCATGCAGCCCAACTATCTCGTCTATAATCAGTAGACGGAGCTGTGATAGAGAAGCACGCATCACCTTCAGTGCTTCTTTGGTCAGCTTCCAGTCACCAGCTTCTTTCCCTTCGTGTACGATAGGTAGCTGTAGGAGTCGATGGATAGTAACTCCGCCAATGTTGAATGTTGCCAGCCCTGTTGGAGCAGTGACAGCACACACGGTGGAGTTTGTTTCGTTCTCACACAGTTTGTTGGCTTGACTACGAATAGTCTTGACGAGAAATGATTTCCCTGTACCTCCGACACCACTTACACATGTGTGCAGTGGCTTCATATGGTTATAGTGACACTCTCTTTTTTGTGCTTGATCTGGTGTTTAATGTGTGATCTTACCGATTCAAACACCCTTGATTAATCAGACTTTAGTGAAGACACCAACTCATCAGTGTTGTCATGTTTGTGGAGATCAAGCACATTTTTCATGGCTGATATGGCTTCACCAACCACTTGTGGACCTTCGTCAACCTCCACCTCTTCTGATGGTGCCACATCCTTTTTTTGAGCTTTGCGGGCCTTGTTTATCTCTTGGACCTTTTCTGATGCCAACATTATCTGAAGCTTCTCAGAGTGTAGGTTAAGAGACTTGTTTTGCTTAAGGTGCAGGTTGAAAGCCTCCTCAGAGTTCTCTCCCTCCTCGACCAAGTCTGATTCATTGCAAAATGGAACAAAGAGGAGTAGAGAGTAGTAGTGATTCTCACGTTCGTTCTCTTTCTTGGGGTTGTAGAGTCTGTGATCTGGGAGAATAGGCTTTTGCCTCTCACGGTAGACAGTGTTGCCATCCTTGTTGATACCTGCCTTAGCATACTTGGCATCAAAGTCATAGAGACAGATGTCTTCCATGTCTTCTGGTCGTGTAGAATAGAAGTCATTGATGAGATTTGCTTCAAAGATGTCAGTTGAGCCTGGATTCTTTAATCTCAACCAGTTAGGAGTGATTCCGCAGTCACCTCTTTCTGTTCTGAGGCTGAGCAACATTGATGAACTTGCCGGTCACCGACTTCTCACAGATATGATCACCAAAGAGTAGATCACTGGCCTCGTAGAGACCACACTCCCCGGATCGCAAGCTGCGCATACCAAAGGAAAGCAGCTTACTGTACACCGAAGTGTGATGAGACCTCTTCTCTTACCAGAGGTCTTGAAGGTTGCTCTTTTCAGCCTTGGTCACATAGCCTGTGACATAGCGAGCAATGGCCAATGAGGACTCACCAATGACCTGGAGATCCATGTTGACCTTCCACAACATGAGGATGAGAGGATTATAGTTGTTTATCCTCGTCTCCTTGGGTGAACGTGGCAAGTTGTTGATCTTTCTGTGGGACAGCTTCATGCATTGGTCCACACTGAACAAACTGCCACTCTCGCGTTCTTGTCTAGGGAACCCAAACAGACAGTAGGTGATGAAAGTGCCATTCACCTTTTTCCTGCATTGGGAATAACTTTTGCACTTGTGAGACTGGTATTTTGTAACCAGATGATGGAGGGCAGGATTAGTGCATTGGTCTGATCATACAGTGTACCTTGCTCTGGCACAGGAACCAATATTGCTTTGATCCTCTCATGCTTTGAAAGATAGTGGACAGGTTGCTCTATATCTCGTCATCTGATTTTCCGACCTTGTCCATGAACTCTCCAACAGGCATCACTGGGCAAGAGTCTATATGTTCCACTGCAGTATTGTTGTGGTATAGGTGTATGATCTGTGACATGACCATCATACATCTGCAGTGTAGGACATATGGTGTATTCTGCAATCTATCCCCTATAGGATAGAGCCAAATTGCAGTTGCAGGATAGGAGAGTGATATCTCATCAATCCTGAATCAGAACAGCTACAGAAATTTCATATGTTTATGTTGATGATAGTAGTAGATTACATCATCAATACTCCTCTTGTTTGTGGGAAGTATAGTTCATATGCCGCAAACACACCATATGTCATGAACACACAAATTATCACCTGCTCACACTTTTTTGATGAGTTAAAATACCAATGATATTTGAAAGAATTTTCAAGGACCATTGATTATAACAACAAGCAACTACACAGTAATTAGCAAATCATGGTTGGTGATTAAAAACGGTCATAGCTACAATGGTGATCAACATGTCCATAGGAGAAAGTAAAGTTGCACTACTGGAAAGCCAACCTTGGGACACCAGTGGTAGGTTTTGGACGAGATGATTCAACTATGCTCACAACACGATCCTTTCTCTGACGTAGAGCTTGAGATGAGCACATCCAGGCCTTTAAAAAAGTCGGACACTTTAGCAGCACGCCATGGTATTGCTTTCACAAAAATAGAATCATTTTCTTCATCACTCTCTTTGCTAGAAATCAGGTTAGCAACAAAACACTTGGCCCATTTCTCCTTTTCTCCCTCAGGGAGAGTATTTTTTTTAAGGCGGTCCTTCTCTCCTGTAATTTCTATATACAAGGGAAAATAAAATTTCAATTGAACTCAAATGGTATGTATAACTTAACCTTAACAAACGTTCCCTGTGCCACTGAATCATCTTACGATCTCCTTGCTTTCCTCTTCGTCGAAGATATTCTTTTTGATTTAACGACCGGTAGTACGTATAGGCAGCAGCTAAACAATCATAAAATATATTGTTAATTAACAAAACAATAATCTGCATGACCTATGTATCTCAGATATGACATGACTGAAATTCTGGATTAGCCATTTTTACTTCCTTCATCAGAACAGAGACTACTTCCTTGTTAACATCAGAATCAAATTTACATCTACAAACAATTAATATGGGTCCTGCATCCCATGGTATAACGAACTAACCCAATATCCAAATCAAATCCTTTGAATGTATCCACTTCATCCAGTAGAGTATGATACATCTTCCTTACTTCAGCCTGCAATACATATGAACAGGGTTGTGGTATGATAGCTAGTATAGGCTCAAAATCGATGTCTACTGTCACACTGGTCAAGTTGTGCCACTTGTGTACCAGACAATGTGTGCTATGATTACTAAATCTCAGTCTTAGGTCTTACTTAAAAATCTGCATAACCAATTAAACTCTCTCTAACTTTCCTAGCTGGGGAACTTCCCTAATGGGGTATTCCATTTAGACTTTCATCAAGATTTCTTTAGTTAGTCATGAGAACTATACAAGTGTTAGTAGTCTACATAGTAGACTTAACCAATCACAGCATTAGTAGTAAAGGAATGTAATGTCATTCCAATTGTACATCTACACTTAGGAAGAGAAAATTAGTACAGCACACAAAATAACATTGGCATGTAGTTGGGCATTAACCTCTCCCGTCTAATAAAACACTTGCTCATTTCATATGCTGAAATTACGCTAGTGCTTCAACAACCTACCCGAAGAATGGTTGGGACATGAACTTTATTTGATTTACACGCTGGTGATGATGAATCACTTGAACTTGGTCCACTTGTTTGCCTCTTCAGCTCTGACTCCACCCTTTCCACACGCTTTACAACAGTATTTGGCAGAGACGTTATTTCTTTTAAGGCCGATTTGACACTCTGATCATCATCCACGACCGGATTAGCAGGGATAGCGAGAGGTGAAGTGGTAGTAGGAGTATCAGAAACGCACCTAGAACTAGGGACAGGCGGTGTAGACCCTGTGGATCTCCTTGGCATAGTGCCAGGCAGCAGTTCAGCACGACTATTTTCCTTAGAAGTAGTACGACCTTGAGCAGGAAAAATAGATATGTCATGCTGGCTACGCCACTTCTTAGCAACACTACTCTGACCGAACTTGCTGTTATATTTTCGATGCTTAGAAAAGAAATTTTGGACACATATACCAAGATTGGGTGAATCTTCAGATTCGGTTACTGGGGCAGAGACAATCTCTTCTCTACTCAATGACGAGTCATCGAAGTCGTTTCACAAGTCACTCTCGGGCCCGCTTCCACTTTCTAAGGCAGACTGAGACATCTATAGGCCTTTCTCTCCTGTGGTCAAGTGTGTAAAAACCCTGTGCTACCGGGTTTGTACACGTGATTTCACGTGACCCGCGCGTGACTAAGTCATTGGTTTAATAATGTGTGTGAGCTAGAATGCTGCAGCCCCGAAGGAGCACAAGAAGATTTTGTCCACATTGCAATGAAAGTCTTTCGCTAAAGAGATATTTGGTACACAAGTCTTTCGCTAAAGAGATATTTGGTACACAAACGCTTGCACTACAACAAGGTTAGCTAGCTAAACGAAATGTAATAATTATGTCAACGTCGTTGCTAGGTGGCAAAAAGGGGGGATAAAGAAGCAGTAGTTGTATGCTTCCATGAAGGAGGTCCAGAGTCACCGCCTACTGATGTAGATAATCTTAGTATTCAGTGCCCAAAAGAGACTGAACCAAATGAGGTCCTACCTGATGATCTTATTGAACCTGATTATAGTGATGATGGTAAGGGATTATTATGCTAGCTAAGCTCAATATCCACCTATACTAATACCTCCCAGAAATGGAGAAATCAGAGCCAGAGTTAGAGGATTGTGAAGAAGTATGGGAAGAGGATGATGAGGGTAGTTTAACTACTGAAAATGTTCACCAAGTGGATTTCTCAACTGCCGATGCCAGCACAAAAGCTTTGTCTAGGTGGCCTCTATGGTTTTTATTTTTTCTTCAGGTGACTTACCGTGTGTCACATAATGCAGTTATATTTTGCTTGAAGTTTATTAAGGCCTTCCTTACTGTGTTGGGTGGTTTTTGTCAAGTAGCAGCAGAAATAGCAGGATTATTACCATCTTCCCGCTATAAAGCAAAGCTCGATATCTCAGCCCCAAGGTTTGTGAAATACGTAGTATGTAATAAGTGTCACAACATATACTACTTTTGAGATTGCACCGAAGGACCTCAGAGGCACCTACGTAGTAAGCAATGCCCCTGCTGGCGGTTCCCAAACCACCCACATCAATGAATGCAACAAAAATGTGGTACACTTTCACTAAAAAGAATTGAATAATCATCTGGGAATGTGTATCTCTACCCATACTTGACATACTGCTACTTGGGATTAGAAACATCTCTAGAAAGTATTTGTGTGCAGCCAAACGTTTTTACTAACTGTGAAAAGTGGAGGTCAAGAAATGTTGAAGCTGGTATGATGTGTGATGTGTATGGTGGGAAAATATGGTCTGATTTTAATGAGGTGGATAACCAACCCTTCTTATCTGAGTCTGGAAACTATGCGTTAATGTTGAATATGGATTTTTTTTCAGCCTTACAAACACCTTCAGTATTCTCTTGGCGCTATTTATCTAACTATAGTCAATCTTCCACGCTCAGGGAGGAACAAAACTGAGAACATTATTTTGGTGGGTCTTATTCCAGGTCCACAAGAGCCTAAACATGACATAAATAGTTATTTGGTTCCACTTGTTGACGAGTTGAAGGAATTTTGGAGTGGAGTGGAACTTGATGTAAACACTATAGGTAGGAAGAAAGTACGATGTGCTTTTTTATGCGTGGCATGTGATCTACCAGCTGGACGAAAAGTATGTGGCTTCTTAAGCCACAATGCACATCTTGGCTGTTCCCGGTGCTGGAAACGTTTTCCTGGAGGTGTTGGATCAATGGACTATAGTGGATTCGACAGTCTTGGAGAATGCAAACGGGAGTAGAGCATAGACAACTCGCAACTCATACACAATTAGCGACGACAAAGACTTTGCGAGATGATTTAGGAAGTTCTAGCGTTTGCCGTTATTCAGTTCTATAAGAGTTTCCATACTTTGATGCACCACATATGTTAGTTGTGGATCCTATGCACAATTTATTTCTTGGATCAGCAAAACATTTCATGAAATCGATTTTGATAGAGGGACAGGTAGTATCTAATGCTCAATTTGATCTACTACAACGCCGTATTGATAATATGTGTGTTCCTCCTAGTGTTTGCCACATTCCCTACAAATTGCAGTCAAGATTTTTATCATTCACTGCAGACCAGTGGAAGAACTGGGTGATATATGTCTCCCTTATTTCATTGCAGGATATTTTGGAAAGTGATGTGTTGGAATGTTGGCGTCACTTTGTATTGGGATGCCGTGTTTTATGCAGAAAGAGCTTAACAGTTGAGATGGTTCATTTAGGGGATGCTCACCTTATGCAATTTTGTAAATGAATGAAACGTTTGTTTGGAAAACAATGTATTACTTCAAATATGCACATGCATGCCCACTTGTGATCTTGTTTATTGGATTACGGCCCCTCTCTATGGAGTTTGGTTATTCTCTTTTGAGCGATATAATGGCATTCTTGGAGGAATGCCTCACAATAACCATTCAATTAAAGTACAAATCATGAGCAGATTTCTGAGAAATAATACAATTGTGGCCAGTAGTATGCCAAATGACTACTCTTTAATGTTCAAAGATTTGTTTCCTAAAGATATCTGTTGTGGTTCGGTGAGAGACACAGTAGAGTACAGTTATAATAGCCTAATCGATTCAAATGGATGGAAACTTGATTCTCAAGGGTTGATAATTGATTTACCATCACATTACACACGGCATATTTTTGATGAGAGTCAAGTAGAGTTTCTTACTAATCTTTATCAGAAGCTATATCACACTATAACACCAAGTGTTGCAAGAATGTACCACAGGTACTTGTCTGCTCCCATATCAGCACCAATGAGCAAAGGAAACCCCTTACTATATGGTATAATAATATATTTGAGACACCTGGCATGCATTCTCTAATCCCTGTGCAATATTTAGAATTTAGAACTGTTTCTCTGATTGACAAACTAGATGATGAAAGTGTTTTATTTGTCTGTCCTACAATTGATTTTTTTTATAAGTGTAGCTATAAGTTTACTTCAAAAAATGAAATTAAGATAACATTATAATAGTGTATATATGACAAGCATTGGATTATACTTTTCTTTAGATTGATCATCCTCTCAGTAAATACTCCTCTGTTTAACGTGAATTGTAATAGATTTCTTTCAATTTTATCCTTTACATGTAGTCTTTTCCCTTCTTTGCTGTGCAGTAATTTTTTCAATGAACCAGCCTTAGAATTAGCAGAAGTATGAGATTTTGCATTTTGCTCTTTCCATTTAGCCCTTTGTATCTGTAATTTCTTAAGTGGCTCTGCTGTAGATTTAGATTTCATTTTTTTCTTTTTATGTGTAGTGACATGCCTTTTCACTTTCTTCAATGGATTTTCTCTAACTTCTGTTGAAGTTGAAGACTTAAGTGTTTTCATTTTTAATTCAACCTTATGGTTGATATCTTTTAGCCACATCATGCAACACATATGCGAGCAAATGTGATCATTCAAACAATCACTGCAGTAGTGAAACATAGGTACAAACTTGTGTGAAATACAACTGATAACCAGTGAAGTGGTTTGATTTCTGAATGTTTCCCAAAAATAGACACCACTAAGGTAATACTGAAATCGATTATGATGCAAAAAGGCCAGCATGGTTTCCTGGTATTTATGTAAAGATCTGCTCCAGTCATCATCATCAGTTAAATCTGCTAATAATCCACAGTCTAATGCACAGTAATAGACATCAGTTAGGTCATATTTCTCTATTCCCAATATACTGAGGACATAATCAATATCTAATTCACTCTTCCACTTCCGTTTAGCTACAACGAAATTCCTCTGATTATCTGAAAATGCTGCTATTCTATCAAGAATATATTTAGTATCAAATAATCTGGTCTGATCTTTAACCTCAGATATATCGTGCTCATTTTGTTTGATTCTTTCACTGACCATTTCACAACCAAAGAGTACAACTGATCTACTGTTATCATCAAATTCCACTTTATAAAGGTCCCTTCCAATTTTTTCCATTACCTGACCTCGCATGGTTAATGATGTTGCAAGTCCCTGATCATTGCAAGGATTGCGAAAGAGTACAATGTCTCCCATTTGATAATTTCTAGATTTAACCTTTTTATTCGAGCTCGTTTATTGTAAATTATTGAAGATTCAGTTGCTTCAAAGACTTTTCGTTTATGTTCAAGTTGTTTGAGCTGTATAGCTCCTAAATTTAGTAATGTTTGCCTATTACTCTCATACTTAATATCGAAAACACTAGTCCCCACATCCAAAGTCGGGTCAAAGGTAAGGGAATCTTCATTGGAGTCATTGATATATAGAAAATCTTCTTCCGTGAACTCAGGCTCTGCACGTTTTTCTCCTAATTTCAATGACCCTGTCCTACCATAAAAAGCAGAATATGGAGTACATTGTTAAATGCCATGTGCGATTGAGGAAATATTCAATTTCCTTAATCAATTGTGGCCAGATCTTACTACACTCACACTCATCATAGGCTAAAAGAAAATGTCTAAGACAGTTCTTGACTCTGCAGTTCAAATTTTCTACTTGCCCTTGTGATTGAGGGTGATATGGCCTCCCTTGTTTCATTTTTATGTTGTACTTACTGCATTCTTGTTTTACTAAGCTGTTAACAAATTCACTGCCGTTATCTGAATGCAAGTATGTTGGTGGTCCATATTCATGAAATATTTGAGAAAGTATACAAGAGATTGGCAATGCTTCTTTTGTTTTAAGAGGAAAAAGCCAGCAATATTTGGAGAGAATTCCTTAACACTAAGGATATATTTATATTCGGGATGTTCACTCTGAGCAACTCCTTTTTTCGATGCTCTTGTAATAAGATCACATTGATTGTGTTCAGTCCCTAATCTGTAAGTAAAGATAGCTACCGTAGCTTCTCTGTGTGCAGCTACTTTCATTCACCAACCTCTCACTGATTAATTAACCTTCTGATTCCTAATGAGCAACTCCAAAACACAGCCTTGAGAAGTATGTCTACTACTAAAATTGCAGACACAACTACGAGAATTACAATCCATCCGAATTGTAGAGGGAAATTGGGGCTCAGAAGTAACGGTTGGATTTGCTCCCCACGTTCCCAATCATACGGAGATTCAGCGAACGGTGCTCGTCTAATCTCTTGCTTAGTAGTTTGACCTTTGAAGATCGGAACTACACTAGCAAACAGCAGCGTTCCACATAAGAAAATGATTATTCTTCGACGAGCCATGTCAAAACTTTCTATAAGAGCATGCAGTAGGTTTTTAATGTTAGATATATAAGCAGACCACATCTTAACCACAATCACCTCCTATCATGTTTGGATGTCTCACGAGACACTTAAAACACAAACCATTGGTAGTCATAGGTCTTATCAAAAGTGTAAAATACAATACGTATAGAAGTGCATTATCAGCAGAGCAACAGCTGGGCTGTTATATAATATGAATTAATATACGCATGTGCGCATACAAACGTATAGAATCAGCCATTCCTTGCATGGAGTGATTGAGCCATTCCTGCATGGAGTGATTAAGCCATTCCTGCATGATAGGTTGAGCCATTC
>JAODVQ020193909.1:1798-14266 GCA_025400075.2 Phenganax stokvisi
TTGAATAGAGTTTATCTGTTCATGTTTAAATGTTACTTTCTTCAAAAATTTGCGTGATCGTGATCACAAAATGGTTATATCATTATCCAAATCATGCCAAAATGAACATTTCGAAAAATTTTGACGCTGGCTTCAAAAGAGCCTAGCCTAGCCTGTGCTGTGTTGTTTTCCACGCTGCATTTCTTTCATAAAGAGCTTTAAAAGAAAGGGGGGGAAATGGAAAACGATTAGAAAAGAAGAAAGTAATTATGCATAATCAAGTTAATGCTAATTTATACAAATCGAATTAATTTTCGCGACAAAAATTTATCTGCAGTAAATCTAGCGCCAAAAAAATTGGCGTCCGTTTTCGTGGGATTAAATTACATGATTAATTAAATCTTTTTCGTTTTAAATTCACCAAACGACAAGAAAAGGATTAAAATTTCTGTCATATTTTACATCATTTTAGTGTTAAATATAATCCGCTTTTGTGAGAAACAGCTTGAAAACGTGCTACGATTCGTTGATGAAAGATTAAAGTAGAGATTAAATTTAACAATAGGGGGTTTATTCGGCTTGGATTCGAGGGAACAACGCGTTTTGTAGCTTAGATTTCGTCGTATTTCGGATCTCAATTCGCCTGAAACATGGATGAACAAAATACAGGATCTATTTTATGTGATATCAGTTTTAACGGGCAGTTGGTAGCCGATGTAAAACTGCCAAGAGCTTGTAGTATGGGCAATATTGTTCAAGGCTTATGGTTAGATGATAATTTTCGCAAGACTGGCTTGGCTTATTTGAAATCTAAAGATGAAGCCCAGAGATCTGAAGGCAGTGAAGCTGGTGCCCCTATATTGCAGAGTTTTCGAGGCATTGATCGCTCCATACTACGCGCTTATGGTAAGTTTGAATGTTGATTTCCAACATATATTTTATACTGTTTGGTAAAAGTAAACATTTATTTTTGCATTTTAAGAGACTTCAATTGTTAAGATCTAAATAATATGACTCTCCAGTCTAATTCCATTTTACACAACCTGGACCACACCCACCCCATTTTAATTTCTAACTCGGACTGTGCACTTTTGGAGTGGTGATGTGTCTAGACAATATAGTGCCAGACTGCTTTAGCTGTTATGGGAAAAGGAGATCTTTCATCTTAGTATAAACTCTTCTCTCCTTTTAGTTGCAATTCGTATTATGCCAGCATGGAAATGGCTTGAATTCAAAGATTTCATAGTTGACTTTGAAAATAAGAAAGATTGCTATACAGTGGGTGATGTCTTGGGTACATTGTGCACTGGTTTGCATAAACCTGTGTTGAGGATTGTACCAAAAAGCGAGTAAGTCCAATTGTTTTCAAATGTCTTGTGCATAACTAAACTTGTTTACTGAGTATGAACAAATCAACAAGCTGTAGTGGATCTTAGTATGTTAAAAGTATGCATCTAAATTTTAAATATTTCTTGTCTTTTGGGCATAGAAATGAGGCAGACGACCAAGAAGTGAAGAATATTGTTAATGAACTTCTGAAAACAAGATCATTAGCAACACTTGCTGCAGCTGAATGCCCCTTATCTAATGTGAGTAGTAATACTTATAGAAAGATGTAGCATTATTGTAATTGTCTGCCTTGGCCAATGGCCTTGACCTGTTGAGTGATATTATAGGAAGAGTTTCATCATGACTGGTATTATATTGTTTCACTAGGGTATGCTGAGTCTAATAGCCCAAGGCAAGTACACTAGTACAATTGGCCATGACAAATGCTTGGCATTCATACGCTGGCTGCGACGACAAGATTTGACAAACGAAAATCTCACAAGCCCAATGAACCAAACTCCGAAACAACAACCATCATTTCAGGCGGTAACATCTGAAAGTCGTAAACTCTCAAAGCCTCGAATCACTTTCTCGCAAAATGAGACTGACAGCTTGTTACAGTGGTTCAACGAAGACGAACGGCCTAGCAAGGAAACAATGCAGGAGTACACTAATATTCTCAATGTCCCTCGTGAAGCAGCATCAATAAGGTTGTTACCATTTGAGAGCATAGCTTTTTGGTTCAAGAACAGACGGTCAAAAAAACGACGGCAAGAAGCAAGCATGTTAGAACCATGGGAAAAAGTGGAAGACAGGAGCATCTCTGAAATGGAAGGTGGGGCCCAGCAAATTGCTATGGAGGGTGGTACTTCTCAAGACATAGGAGAAGATGGTGACACACCTGTGGCCATGAACATATCAACAAATGAAGCCCATGAGATGGCTGTAGCAAATGGTTTAGCCTCCATGCTGGTCAGAAATGCCAGCAACACACCACCATCGCAGACACGAAAGATTCCCAAATCTCGTGTCACTTTTGACCCAGAGACTGAACTGAACTATCTCAACTTGTGGTTCGAAGACAATGATAGACCATCAAAAGAAATTGTAGAGGAGTACACCAATATTCTGAACGTAGCAAGATCTGGAAAACGAAGCAGGATGCTGACAACAGACAGCATTGCAATGTGGTTCAAAAACAAAAGATCCAAGAAACGTAAGGGCGACACAAATGTTATTGGTAATCAAGTGAGAAGTGAGCCCATGGAGAAAGAAATCCATGCTAGTGATGAAACCCAAGCATTTGTCTCTGCTGTTGTGCCTACTACTTCTACTGAAGTGACTACAGCCATAGTGTTGACTACAGCAACGGACCTTACAAATGTTGTAGCTATGATTGCTGATGAGACAGCAGTTGCAAACTCTATTCCTACAACGGCTGTAACTACTAGTCAGATTGCCCCAGATAGTGGCAGCGAAGACCCTGAACAAAATGTATTGGCTTCAGGATTAATTGTGAACACAGATGTGGTACCTATTCAGCAAATGTAGTCACAGGAGAAACATGTATTTTACGATCATTTATTAGAAGTTACTACAAAGTAGGCCGGTAATGGTTTGGACTTGACCAATTAAACAAACCTTGGTCAGTAAAAAGATACAGTGTTACCACACACTAAATTTTTACCATTAGGTACTCATGGTGAGCTCTTTATGTGATAATTACTGTATCTTTTTACCAACTGAAGATTTTTTATTAGTTGTAGTGTTGAGGCAATGCAAATATATTTGAGTCTTGTTGAAATCTTATTTCATCGTATCTTTATGCTTTGTGTCAAATAAGAAATAGTTTCGGAAACATCTCACTTGCTGGCTCGATTCTAGATAATGGAAACAAAATTGTCATATAATTGTGATTTGGTGAATGCTTTGCTTAACCAACAAGTTAAACAGTACCTTTGGTTTGTGCAGTGTGAAATGAATCGCCAATAGCTAGGTCGCACTATGTTTTTTTCAAATATACACTAAAACAATGAAGTAGTTAATAACAATACATGCAATTTTGACTAAAACATGTACAAATTCAAGCCCTGTTACCATATGAAATGTCATTGCTGTTGAAAGTGAGTACATGATGATGTCGGTGTAGGGAATAAAAGGTATTAGACCCTGGTATTGAGCATTCTTGAATAGAATCTAAAACAGCAATGTATAATGTTGGAAAAAGTGTTTTAACCACCATGCACTAGCTTAAAGATCATACTGGCAAACCTCTGCAACTTTTGTGAACAAATATAGACTGATGGTCGAACTCCGATAGAGAAGCATTGACATTCCTGATGCAGAACCTTGAGATTTCATAAAAATGGCAAATTTATGTGATATTGCCAATGCAATGCCAAAAGTTTAATATCTGAATTAATACCTGCAATAAAACTGTTAAACGAATCTTGCTTTTTACGAAGAAGTGTTAACATGTGCTCGACGAGCTAAAATATATAAACATATTATTATTAGTATTAATCTGCTAACATGTACTTGATGTGCCCCAGTGAATGCCTAATTTGTTATTTTGCCTCATACCAACTTATTTTGTCTGCTGCAAGACAAGTTTACCTATCAAGGCAAGACATTTGCTTCTCAAAGATTTAACATAAAAATATGATGACTTTTGTCAAGCCACATCTAAATAGTTGCACTTACTTGAAATATAGATACAAAACTACCTAGAAACAGAGCAAGTTTGAAGTTGTTCTTTTGCACCAAAATACGTGGAATTTGCACTAAAAAATAGAGGGAAAGTATTAGTTGCTATATTGCAGTACTAATGTATTATGTCCGTTCTAATATAAAATTACAAATGTAGAGTTGCCGAGGGATGTCACATACTTGGTTGGAAAATAGATTTTAGAATTCCTGGTACAGCTTGAATTAAATATCCCATAGTAAATGCTCGTAGTGGCGAAAGTAATCTGCAATTAGGTGTGAAGAGCTTAAAGAATTTATCGTAATTATCTTCATGACATTTAAATTATTGTCACAGTACCTATTATATACATATTGTAGTGTGATGGTGGGATATGTATTTTGTAAGGTTCTTGCATGACTAGGGTTTACATTGCCTTGTGACTTCTCCTCTTTAATTAGAAATCTATAATAAAAAATGCATTGTGCAAATTGAAGAACATTGTACTGGGTGGCCCCAAAAAGTTCTCCTCTTTGATTCAGCATAAGTTAAAAAGTGAAGGATTTGTACGTGAACTTTAAATGCAGTTATCTGGGTTGAAATACACATGTTATTACACCAATATTTAAGTTATACATTACTAAATACAATGCCTATTGTTTCAGTGTACAAGCTCTTGTACTTTTTAATCAATCAAAGAGAGGTACTTTCTTTTTGTACACGACTAAAAACAATGAGTCTGCGGTAACACCTAGGATTCAACAATGTTGTGCAGCACAGTTGTCAACAATACTGAATTTATTTTTAATTGGGTGTAGCAATGCTTAATAATTTTGTGAACAACTGTGAACAATTGGTGCAACACAACATTGTTGCACCTTGCATGTATCAACATCGCAATGACATGATGATTTTATGAGGTAACAACAAGATATGCTGAGCTGCTGATAATGCCTCCGACTTACTTGATTATGCTATTCAAGAAGCCATTATTTAACTGATTCCCTCTGAAAGATGAAAAATTTAACCTTCAGTATTCTGCCTAACACCAGATGACTTACACCATTACGTGTCAACATGGCAAGGCAACACCTCGAATCGAGCAATTGTCTTACCTATACAGATACATTAATAACCCACTAGCCATGCAGAACATATATACCTATTTAAACAATAAGAATGCATCAATTAAACCAAGCATATGGCCCAAAACTAGCTGAAAGTCATTCATCCAACCTCTCCATATGATATTGTACTTATAATATTTCTCCTGACTAGCGAATTGAAAATTGCTTCAATAGCCTGCAAGATATTCCAAAGAAATATCCATTTAAAAATTGATTAAGTTTTCAAGACATAAAACATCACATTACAACCTACTGCACTTACATTATTAAACATATACAAAGCCAGTAGTCCCCGGCGCTCTGGCCTTTCAACCAGGATAGCTAGATAACTAGCTAGTGCAGCAGGGAGAAACCCACTTGTGAAGATTGTAAACGTGCCAAGTAGTTTGCTGAAGAGTAAAACAAACTATAATATACACACTGTAATCAGTATAATAATGACACTATTGCACTCCGTCTAATGCCAGATCAAGTTTAGACCTTTGAATTTTGATGGATTGATTAATTGCTATGGTAAAGCAACCAATACGTACCGTAAAAGGCATAAAAAGGCAGCGAACAGACTACCGTTCAAGGACAAAAATGTTGTGGATTGAAGAATCTCAGGCAATAGCTTGCTTTTGACATAATCCCATCCTTTTTTTCTTAATAATGTAGCTATCTATATAATCAAAATGATAATATATAGCACCATAATAATCATATAGTAGGCACATGATTCACACATTTATGTTTCATAACCTTTTTGCCAGCAAATGCTTTTTTATTTCCAAATTTTAATATACTGTGTCTATTCGTTCTAATTGTTGTAATAATACATTACCAGATATATAGTACCATAAATTCTGAAAGATGTTCGAAACACATGGTAAAAAATTTCTAAGGTAGCATACGAACACGAAGTTGTCCAAGGATGAAGGATTTCGCCGCATTTTGCATTTCTGCATTGAATTTTTGACAAAATAGCCATTGTGGAATAGACACAACCATTGCAGGTACTGTTTGGCAAAACAAACAAATATTTTCGATCATAAATAACAGAGAAGTTAATGGCACAACTGGTGATAGATACAGTAAATTTCTCCCTTACCCCAACCAAGCCGACTTAGCTCAGTTGGGAGAGCGTTAGACTGAAGATCTAAAGGTCCCTGGTTCAAAACCGGAGAACTCGCATTGAGTTCTGAACATTCCCGGGAGTCGGCAATTGGTTACTTTTTATGGTGTCAAACCATGTTTCTTATCAATTCTCTTTTTCTCGCTCGGAACCGCTAAGTGATACTTTCCAGAGATCTCTTTAGGTAAAAAAAAAAGGAGAAGAATTGTAGGTAAAAGAAAATGAAATAAAAGGTGTTTTAGAAACACTAGTGTCCAATGCCTCGCAGAAATGCCTAGAACTGGCCCTGGCCTGCAAGTCGCCTGGGATGCAGTATGGTTGCAGTCTTCTTGTGACGGGTAGCATGCCCGCGCGCCCGTGTTGTTTGCTGACGCCGCAATAAAAAATGTCGAATAAAAAACTGTTGCAAATTTGGACAATTATGGCGAAGAGTGTTGTTGTTTTGAATGATTTTAGTTGTTGTTTTTAAAGTTTTAAAAGATGCGTAGAGGTGGAATAGGTAGGGGAAGAGCGAAGCCAAAAGGTCGAGCACAACTTTTGGCAGGTGGCGAGCTCTTTAAACCTGCTAGACGGCCTGACATGTCACTGGATGAAATGGAGCATCCCTTTGGCAGAAATGTATTACAACATAAAGCATTTCAAGAGGAAAGAAGTGCTCACAAAGTCCCTTCTTCAAGGCAATTGGTCACTGAGAGGACAGCTAGTACTTCTGGTTTGTGTTTCATGGCAGTTGTTCTAGTGTTTTTCTGTTTGTTTTGAAATATGAGACTGGGAAATGAACAACAGAGAACCAAGCACTTTAATGAAAAATCTTCATTAAGGCAGTGAATACATGAGCTGGGCTAACCCTGTTAACTTATTTTTGTCAGGAAAATATTTCCTGCAATTAAGAGAATATTTGAATTAACTGTGGGGCAGGCTTAGCTTAGTACATTTTGAATGTTCTTTCCAACTTTATTCTACTCAAGCCTTGAAGTAGCAATAGGATGTGCAAGAAAGTAGTCAACCCAGTCAAATGGGCGAGGCCGGCTCATGTAAACATCCCCTTATTCTATCTGTTTGTATAGGAGGTGCTTCGGCTGTTTCTCTTGTTCGGGAAAAGTTATCGCAAGTAACAATGTCATCTTCAAGTGGTGAGAGTATATTGTAACTTTAGTCTATAAATCCATATCTGGTAATTGGCAAGAATGTCAGAGTTAACAAAAAATCATTTGGTGTTAGATAGAGTGAAATATATAACTTGGCTACTCTGTGGCAATCACGTGATTTTTTAAGCAAATGATGGGCAAGCCACAAGTTTGTCGATGTTTTATTCCATTTTGAGTAGATTGTACTACAGTAAATTAAAAAGAGATCAAACCTTTATGTCTTCGACTATTGTTTAAGTCAGCTGAACTGTTTTCAACGGCATTTTTGACATACTTGCCCGTCATCTAAAATCTCAAAATCACGTGATTGAAAACAACCTATTGGTATAAAATTAGAATAAAAATCTAGACTAATATGCCGTGTATTCCAGGTTACACGAAGAGATCAGAAGACGTTCAGTTTCCACGACGACCAGGCTATGGCAAAGCTGGCAGAGTGATCAACCTCCATGCCAATTTCTTTCCCATCATTTTGTCTCGGAATGATTGCATTTACCATTATGATGTCACGATTGCACCAGAGACTTTGAAGTCTGTGCATCGAGAAGTCATGGAACTAGTGTACAAGAAGTATAGTGGAGAGGCATTTGGACATGCAAGACCAGCATTTGATGGCTCAAGAAATTTATACACCATGAAGGATTTGCCTGTTGGCAAAGATGGGGTTTGTATATCAGTCTTGTAAAATATTAACATTGCATGCTTGGCCTGCTGTATATCGTTTTATATCTTTAACAAGTAAAAGTGTCCGGTGTCAGACATATTGAGCAAAACGATATGCTGGAGCGCATTCTCTCTAAGCTTCAAAACTGCACCTTTCGAGTAGTTTCTAGTTTATTTTTAATTTTTCCAGGTTAAACTGAAAGTTGTTCTTCCATCTGATGACAAAAAAGAAAAGCGTTTTATTGTGAGTAAATTATACTAATTTATTGTTTGGAAACATTGGAATGAAACTGCCGTTGAATAGAAAAATTTCATTATAGGCTAAACTTCAAGATCTGGGCAAAAAGAAGTGAATTCATCTACGCAACTGGAAAGAGCATTTTGGATGAAGTAAAATTACAAAGTTTCGTGGCAAAAGGTTGGAAAATGCGGGGAAGATAGCCCTGCGAAGCTTGCGAAGTTAGTAGGTGTATCTTTCTATCACGTGCGGAAATTGTTGCTGTTTTTCAGCCGAAAATGATCTAACAATGGTAACAATTTCGTGCGCGTAACAGAAAAATATACTAATTTTGCAAACTTTGCTGGGCTATCTTTCTCGCATTTTACAACCTTTCGCCACCAAACTTTGCAATTTTGCTGCATCTAATATGCTCTTTCCAGCCGCGTAGATAAATTTACTTGTTTTTGCTTAAATCGAAGTTTAGTCTGTAGTGGAATTTGTCCATTGAAAATAATCATGATGTAATTTTTGCCATTTTTTAGGTGACAATCAAATTTGCTGCGAAAGTTTATTTGAAAGAATTGAAAGGTATAAAATTGTCTGCATTTCGTTATTGCGTCATTTGACATATGATGCACTAGCTTCAAACAACTTCTACGTATATATTTGCTCATTTTCTTAGACTTTCTGCTCGGTAAAGGGACACGCGCACAAGACTCGCTCATGACACTGGATATTATTTTACGTCATATTCCATCGTTTGAATTTGAATCTGTTGGAAAGGGTATATTTTGCCCTCCTAACTCGCGAGCTGTTGATCTTGGCGACGGTATTGACATACGATTTGGATTTTATCAAAGTGTTCGTCATTCTGAGTGGCAGACGGTACTCGTGAATGTTGATGGTAATACTCAATACCTACTACAACCGTTTCGTAGTGAAACCTAGCATATTTCTTTGTTTTATTCTACGCTATCGAAAAACTCCAGGGGCCAGTTGTATAAAACCGTCGATAAAGTTGATTGTAGTTGAATAAGAATACCAACGAACCAGAATCGCCTATTCAAGAATTAACTACTTTTTGACTACAAAATCGTAGTTAAAACGTAGTTAGAAGTTTTATACAACCGGCCCCAGGGCGAGATTTGGTTCATTTTACGTCATTTTTCTTCGTTAGTTTCCGCCAAAGCTTTCTACAAACAGCAACCTCTTGTTAGGTTTGTTGCTCAGGTATTGAACGTTGGACCGCAGCAATTGAACAATCCTAAACTATTGGAAGATAAACGAAGGTTTCATCAATTGAAAGATGCCATTGTTGGTAAGATTACGTGACCTACGACAGGCAAAGCGTGTTACTTTGTGCCAAGTACTCTACACTTCGTTTGAGTTGAAATGGTAAACGTATTACTTTGATCTAGGTCTGAAAGTGGTGACGAATCATCTTGGCGCCATCAAAAGAAAGTTTGTGATAGGCCGCCTAACGAAATCAGCCAATCATGCGACCTTCCCATGTGATGGCAAGGACGTTACGGTAGCTGATTACATGAAGGAGAAATATGGAATCACATTGAGGTGAGCGTCTGTGGTTTTACTGCGGAAGATGCATCACTGAGAAAATTGCCTTAGTTAATTCGAGTCCTGACGAGTCAAAGCATTTGGCGTCAGTCAATTACCTCGCCAACTTTGTTCATATTGTTCCCATATAGATTTCCAAATTTGCCATGTGTTCAGCGGCCGACTCAGAATTCTCAGTTTCCAATGGAGATACTTGATGTTATACCATGTGTACGGAAGAAGATCACTGAGGAACAGAAGGCGAAGATGATCCGTCAGACAGCAAGGCCCGCGAAAGAACGAGAAGAGGACATTACGTTATGGGTGGGCTATTTTATTCTTGATATGTTTTCTCTTGTGTGTTCTAGCTTTGAAAATTGGTTGTCTTCCCTAGGCTAAACAACTTGAGAAAATGAATCGTGATTTCTTGAAGAAAGAATTTGGTATTGAAATGAAAAGTGAAATGTGCGATCTTCAAGGTCGAGTTCTACCTGCTCCGGTACTTGGTGTAGGCGGTCGTGATAATCGCCTCACGCCTCGCGATGGCTCATGGGACATGAGAAATAAACAGTTTTATAGTGGTGCTGAAATCAACTGCTGGGCCGTTGTGTTGTTCTTAAATGAAGATTACTGTAAAGCCGAGGCCGTACGAAATTTTGCGGGCACATTTAGAACTGTTGCATCACGGGAAGGTTTACGAGTAACATGCGATCCCATTACGGTGAAGTACGAGCGACCACACAAGGTAATTAGCAAGTTTTCATAGAAACGTTTCTGAACGAGTTCACTTGCTCGTGTATACGAACAACTTTTTCAAGAAAAACGCTACCCTGTTTTTATGATTGTTATTTAGGTTGAAGAACTACTCTGTTCGCTGAAAACAGAACACCACAAACTACAGTTGATCTTTTGCGTATTGCCTGACACCAAGAAAATCTTGTATGGTGAGATTAAGAGGGTAGCAGACAACGTCATTGGCGTCGTTACCCAATGTGTGCAATCAAAATTTGTGCAGAATCCTAAACCTCAAGTCATTTCTAACATCACGATGAAAATCAATGCGAAGTCGGGCGGTATTAATCACATCAT
Organism: Phenganax stokvisi; assembly: GCA_025400075.2. NCBI lineage: Eukaryota > Metazoa > Cnidaria > Anthozoa > Malacalcyonacea > Clavulariidae > Phenganax > Phenganax stokvisi. Next base: position 12,708 of record JAODVQ020193909.1, read on the forward strand.
ATTGAAAGATGTTCAAGCGCCTGTTTTTAAGGAGCCTGTCATTGTCTTTGGTGCAGACGTAACTCACCCGCAAGCAGGCGATAGTGTGTCGCCTAGCATAGCGGCTGTGGTCGCAAGTGTTGATCTACAGGCGAGCTGCTATACTGCCATTGTCCGAGCTCAGGTTACGAAAAAGACCAAACCGTCGAAGAAAAGCGAGACGGTTGAAATCATCGATAACTTGAATGCAATCGTTAAGGAGCTTCTTATTCGTTATTATAAAAAAACGAGATGTAAACCGACCAAGATCTTATTCTATCGAGACGGTGTATCCGAAGGTCAATTCGAGCAGGTCTACATGTACGAGCTAAGAGCCATCCAAAAGGCTTGTATGGAGCTACCTGGCAAGTATAGACCAGGAATTACGTTGGTTATTGTTCAGAAGAGACATCACGCACGTTTGTTCTGTGCTGATGCCAAAGATCGCTCGGGAAAGGCTGGTAATATACCTGCAGGAACCGTTGTGGATAGAGGAATTGTACACCCATACGAATTTGACTTCTATCTATGCAGTCATTTTGGAATACAGGTAAAGCCCTGATATTATATGTAGTGTAGTTGAACCTATTTGTACGATCACCTCTCCAATACGGACACCTTGTTAGACAGATCTTATCTCTAAATTTCTATTCATTCTTTGTTGCAGGGAACAAGTCGGCCAACACATTATCATGTTTTACATGACGATAACAAGTTCACCGCTGACCACCTGCAACAGGTGACTAATGAGTTGTGTTACACGTTTGCTCGTTGCACAAGATCAGTGTCCATTCCGTCGCCAGCGTATTATGCTCATCTTGTTGCATTCAGAGCTCGCTATCATATGCATACAGAGTAAGTTGAGGGAGCAACGTGTATAGATGCCATAGATACTAACTTTTAGTGGTTTGGTTTAATAAATTGGCCGGGGCCTGAAGTTCAAAGGCGGGTAACGTTAACCTTGGGTTAACAGTTAAGCAGCTGCCCCTGTTTGCGTATATCTGTGCGGATGTTTGAATTAAAACTTTCCAAATCGAGACTTCGCCGGTCGATCTACATAAAATTTGTGACAAAACAAACCTAATTTTTTAAACAAGCAGTTAAAAACTTTGCTTCAAAATTTGCGTTAATCCTGGATTAAGCTAACCAGCCTTTGGACAACTGGCCCCTGACGTTTTTGCTCTATTTTTTTGCACGTTTATGCAAACTTGTGCGCAGTGAAGATATATATAATCATTAGAGTTATCTTTGAAGACTTGACCGAAGTCTTTGTTCCATCTCTTTGTCTGAAGGATGAATGAGGAAAAAATGGCACAAAAAATTTGTGGTCGGGGAAGATTTTTAACGTAAAATCATAACTCTTTACAAGAGCTCTCACATTTTGAAACCATGTCTCTATTGACTAGAATAACTTCCCAAAACATAACTTTAGTTATATACTTCCATGTCTTTCCAGGAAATTTTACAACGGCAAAAGACCAAAGACCCAAGAGGAAATTTTGAAGATCGTGAACAACGATATAAAGGTGGAAGAAAAACAT
>JAODVQ020194016.1:0-11820 GCA_025400075.2 Phenganax stokvisi
TGCACCGCTAAGCCCAGCCCCTCCCACTTTTTTCCAGTAATTTGGCGAAGATGGTTACACCTGGCGAGGTTTTAGACGATTTGGACTCGTTTCTAGATCGGTTAAGCGATGGAGAAGAAGAGGAAGACGACGAAAACGAAGAATATGATGGCTTCCTCGTTGGAGAGGCGTGTCACGAATGTCGCGTGCAGTCAAATCCTGCAATGGCGGCGCTTCAGGCAGATCATATCGCCTGTCTCCGTGAAATACTACGAGTGAATGACGAAGAGGACATAGCTGGTGTACGCTCGGTCAACGGAGCCACGCTGGCTCACGTAGCAGCGCGGAGGGGAGACGCGGAGGCGCTGAAAATGGTCGTGACCAAAGCATCTTCTCTCTGCGCAGCAGGTGATGTCCGCGGTGCCACTCCGCTGCACGTCACGGCTTATAGAGGACACGAAGACTGTGTCGAGGAGTTACTGAATGCTGGAGGAGCTGCAGACCAGCCAGATATAGACGGAGCTACGGCTGTTCATTTTGCTGCAGCCTCGGGGCATCTGGAAGCCATCAAGACGCTTGTCACTCGCGGGAGAGGAAATGCCAATGCTCGCAACAACAGCGGAGAAACACCTGGTATAGCTAGCTTATTTATATCCACCCGGCTCGTATTCTACCCCTCCTCTCTCTTACAGTATATTTTGCAGCACAAGAAGGCCACTTGACATGTATTCAATGGCTGGTAGAGCAGGCAGGAGCAGACCCTCAGCTAGCATCCACTGACGGCATGACACCACTACACGCTGCTGCTCAGACTGGGCGACTGAATATCACTCACTGGCTGGTCCGATATGCCAACTGTTCTATATCCTGCCAGACATCTGATGGTGCAACTCCAGTCCACTTTGCTGCTGCTAAAGGTGCCGATTTTTTAGCAATCCACTTCATCATGTAAAAGTTTAACTCTTATAGGGCATGTGGCTATTCTGGAGTGGTTGCTGCACCACATGTTAGCCACTGGACTAGAACGGGACGACTTTGGAGCCACTCCAGTTCATGATGCGGCAGAACAGGGCCAACTGAAATGTCTCCACGTCTTCTTCACTCACAACATTGATCTAGACATCAGAGACAGTGATGGATTCACACCCAAGTGAGCAATCAACTTGCTAAAACCACAACTCCAAAATTAATTTGATCAAACTCTAAGGGACCTTGCTGAAGAGAGGGGTCACTCTCTGTGCGTACAATTCCTAAAAGATCCAGTCACTGCCTATATGGAAGATCGGCGAATTCACCACGATGCAAGTTTTTAAACATACCCTTCACTTCACATCCTGCACTAACCCTCTGTTTACTAATGTTTAGGAAGCAGGAGAAGGACTGGGACTGCTGATGGGTAGCACCACTAACATAGACCCCAAAGCAACCAAAGGGAAGAAGAAAAAAGTGTTCAGTTTCCTCACAAAACAAAAGGTGAATCATCACACCAATAGCTATCAATAATAATAAAGACACACTACACTACTGGTCCTACTACATTACTGGTTCTCTGTTCCACCGCAGGATACAGCAGTTGCAGTGAGATAAAATGGCTGTCTATGTCAATTGCACTAAAAGATGGATTACTTCTTTTAAAAAACATTTTCAAATCAGTTTTAACCCTCATTTCCACATGTAGACACAACTTTGAAAAAAATTGTGAAAAGTTTTTGTTTATCAAAACACATTGGGTGGTCGCCATGGTAATCATTGCAGGAGGATTGCAATAAACAAAAGGCCAAACTTATCACAATTCATTATTAACACGTCAGCTCTTGACTAACTGTGAATGTATTTAAATTTAAAATTATTTAACTGGAGCACACAAGGATCTGTATATACCATAGAGTAAAATGGCTGAGAATGTGAATAAAATTAACATTTGAAGCCTGGCTCAGATGGGTGTTGAATACTTGTGTGTGACAGAGCGTAGAAATTTCATGCAAAAACTTGCAGATTATTCTCAAATCCAGTGAGATATTTAGCTTTTTTATGTTTACGTGGTAAAAATTTCCACTCACTTGCCTATGACGACAAGGCACACTACCACCATGGTACCATACCACCATAGTGCTACACTATGAACACGCCACAGTCTCAACTGTGATTGTGATTTTATAACGGGGCACAAGTTTTAACGACATAAAAAGAGATGGAACAAACAAATCATGTGATTCTCAAGGAAGCTCTCTGTCCTCCAAATATCTATATTCAAAAGTGAATCCTTCCTTTTTTCGTTGACTCCACTTCTCAAAGTCAAAATAGATGTACGTACCCTGTCGGAGGTCAAACACACAGTGTGGACGGGGTTAATGAAAGTGATCATGTGATAGTCATGTGACTAACCATTTCATAGTCATCGGTGATAGCCTTGGGCTCCTCTAATCTCTGGAACCACATCATATATTTAGTGTGGAATCTCCATGAAAGCTTTTTTAGAGCTTTGGCGGCCATATACTGTGCTTTTGTTCCCTGCGAAAAATATAGCTTTTTTGGTTTATTTTTTCACAACTTTTCAAACATGTTTGCATATTATTATCAGAAATGAATCACTCTATAGTGAGCTAGAACATGGCCTAGGATATAATTTGACACACTCAATTCAAAAACTATCATATTTGTTGTAAAGTCGAGCAAGGGTAATGACACATACACTTTTTGCCACTTGCAGCTAAATTAATAATTGATGGTGTAAATTTGTACAATAGTTATATCTTTGGTAAAATATCTCCCCAAGAAAAGGCTGGATCATCATTATAAGATGAAAGTGGTATATATAGAGGATTAGCAAAGGTATTAATAAAGGTACCTCCATGTAGTAGAATATGAAGAAGAGTGTCTCTATTGACAATCTCTGGAAGAAATCGAATGAATCAAAGTGAGAGGGAGGGTGTTGGTGATAGAACGATGGTGTGGGACACGGTGTCCGCTGTAAATATGGTCTGAGGAATAAAATAGTTATATCTGAGTCACACTAAATAGACAAAGAGGTCATGTAAGTTGGATATAAGGACGAGAGGAGAGGAGGAAGAAGAGGCCGGTTGTATGTACCTAACTCTCTCTGAGTCAGCCGGGAGAGGCATGTGTTTACACCCAGCCTCCAACATTTTGAGCTGGTAGACCTTCTCCTGTGAAAGCTGCTGTGGTCCTAGTGGAGTGACTCCCAGCAGTGGCTGTAACTGGGTGTCTGTTCGAGACAGTGATGATATACTATCTAATCTCTCTACTGCTGGTGTTGATAGACCCGAGTCTAATAATGCTGAGGAGAAGGAGGAGGAAGAGAGAGTTCAATGATTTGCTTCTATGAGGCAAAAACACTGAAGTTGTAATTACAAGCTTTGTGGGCCCAGTAGGCACGAGAACAGAGAGCAAGGAAGGCAGGATTGATAAAAAAGGAGAGATGATGAAAATTTTCATACGTCTTATCATTGAGTTGGTAGTTGAAGAATCTTTCTTGTCGTCATGGTGACCAGAAGATGAAGACACCACTGCATCAGTTGCCATGTCTTTCAGAGTCGACAACTGAGACCTCTGCTGGACTGCTGAGTCAGCAATTGTAGCCAGAGGCTGAAATAGAAACAAATTTTCAGTGAAACACTCGCATGGTACAAGTACATACCTCTGATTGTGAGAAAGGTTGTGAAGAGGTGGAGGAGGAAGAGGAAGATGAGGAGGAGGAAGAGGGAGGCTGGAGTGCCTGAGTGTGCATGGTAATGAGAGAGGAGTGAGGGAATGTGGTGGAGGAGGCAGAGGAGGAGGAGGAGGTGGTGGTTGGAGGGGTGACCAGGAGAGAGGAGGAGGAGAATGGAGAAGAAGGAGGAGAGTGGTTCCCTGGGACAGCACTACCTCCAATATTTGATGTCATGAAACCTGCAAAATCAATCACATCACTATCATTACAACATGTCACCACAGTGGACCCTAGCTAATACAGTACCACAGTGGAATCAATCTCTATAAAATGCCACTCTCAGCGCCTTTCTAAAGTATAAGTAGCTACTCTTTAAAACAGTTGTTGTTTGTGTGAACATTTGAAGGTGTTTCCCTGGTGTTCATTAAAAGAAGGCTTCATGTTTATAAGCACATTAAATCCTGGAGGTCAAATGTATGGTTTAACCAATTAGTAACAGTACATAGAAGCATGTAGCACTTTCACAAGGTTCTGAGGTCAAATTAACTAGGTTACTAAGTGATTGCTTACCAGTAGAAACTAAACTGCCAGGTGCTACTGATAAAGTGTTCCCAATCTCTCCTAATCCAGTCGACGAGATCATTGAATTAGTTTCCGTCGTCGGGGGCAACCAGGACATTATTCCAACACTAGATGAAGCAAATAGTCCTGCTGACTCGGCAGCAGTGACTGAAGTCAATTGGGGCCCTCCGACTGATGGAGGTTGTGTGTTACTACCACTGCCTACTGCCATTCCTGTTGGATTACTACTACTACTTGATGGTTCCATGGCTGCCATCCAGTGCTGCTGTCCAACAGAGAGAGATGGAGATGGTGGAACAGGAGGTGTGCCTGTCTGACCACTTCCACTTGGAGAGAACGGTGCCGCTGGCTGCACCATCATCTGTGTATATTCCGTTTCCATGGTAATACGGGGAGAACCGGATGAACTTGGAGCACTACCTGTAAACAAGACAAATGGTAAACACAAACAGTAAACAACAGAGTAAACAACAAACAAATGGTACTAAACAAGAGTTTGGCTGTAGACATGAAAAAAGTAGGACCTTGGCTATGAGCTGGTGCTGATGATATACTGCCACTGCTAGTTGCTGGTGTAGCAGTAGGTGTCTCACACGTTGAAGCTATCCCTGCTCCTCCCCCTGGATGGTTCCCCAGTCCCGAGTTGGTCAGTGAGTGAGTGACCATTGCCGTGGCAATATGGGGGTGTGTCTGATGAGTGGAGTCTTGTGAGAGAGCAATAGAAGAGATTGAAGAGTTTGAACTAGACCGACTATGATGGGAATGGCCCGAACCAAGAGCTGGAGGAGGTCTCGGCTGCTGACTGTGCACCGCTGTCGATATGTGAGGATGATGACCTGTTGCTATAGCAACTCCAACATTGGTTGCTACTGACGGCACTCCACTGCCATAACCCTAACAGCAAGAAATAAAATTCCATACGAATAACACAAAACTTCAATGATGGACTACACATAAACTGAATCATGGTAAACTATTTTTAAAAAGTGTGTGTATGAAGGTTGAATGTTAAGACACCTATACATAAAAAGTGTAAGTATTTTACCATAGGTAAAGCAGTTCCTAAAGAGTTGCTCATTTCTTTAAAAACTCAGCATGAAATGTTCAAAGTATCATTTACCATGGGTTGAGTGGTGTGAAGAGGTGGCTGTGCCAATACAGCTGTAGTGGGAGAGGCAGTTGCATGAGGCGACTGCACCGTCGATGGTGAACTGTTACTAGAATTCTGTCCCCATGGCGACATACCCAACTTGGGTGTGGTCTTTTGAGATCCGTTTAATACTGAGGAACTAGGGGTAGAGGTGGAGGTGGTGGTGGAGGAGGTGGAGGTGGAGGAGATGGTGACTGAAGTGACAGTGGTAGGTGAGGTAGTGGAGGATGGTTGAGGGAGGGATTGCAACTGGAATGGGGTTGAGGTGGAGGAAGAGGAGGACGAGGATTTGATAGGGGGTAAGGAGTTGGGTTTGGTAGTAGAAGAATGAGAAGGAGGAAGAGGAGGAGGAGGAATTGATCTCAATGACTCAGCTGCAGCGGACCCCTGAGGGGACCCTATCACAGAGTTTGGTACATTTCCTTTCGCATTGGGGGTCGGTTTCCGTGGTGACTGGGGGACTGACTGAGTATGCTGTAGGAAACATTTGTACGTATGTCTGTATTAGACACTAGTTGTTATTTTACCATTTCATTGTGATCAACAGATGAGACAGAAGTCGTTTTTCCTCTTCTTCTCTCCTCAAATAACTCCTAATACCATAATACAGAGAATTTTACGATGTGAAGAGAGAGAGAGAAAGAGAGAGGGAATTAGAATAGCAAGAAACTAGAGAAAGACAAAGCATAGCAGATAGTTATTCATTCGGTCTGTAATGTTGTTGTGTCTCTGAACATCTAAAATGATATAGTTATCACAATTGCAGTATGGTTTACTAGACTTTATGGGTCTAATGTAAATTGCGACAGGATCTGTATGCAAGGCATAATAACAGAGAAAGGAAGAGGTGTACGTAAGTTGAAAAGATTGAAGAAAGTAGAAACTAGGGAAACCTGAGAAGTGGATTTCATGGTTGTGGGGGTCTTTGGTGACAGGGGTCCCTGACTTGAGGCTGACGGGGAACTGGAAATGGAATTAACTTCATCTTCCGTCTGTGAGATTGAGTGAGCAGGTCCACCAGCTGGTATCTGGATTGCTGAGTATCAGAGCAGAATCACATATTATAGCTAGTGAGTTACAGGAGAGGAGAATGATTGGAATCAAACAATGAGTTAACTCTAAAGACCAGAGAAAGAGAGAAAGAGAGTTATGGCACACACCAGAGCTAGGGTACATGCCAGTCTGTGCCTCATCCAAATCAAGATCATCATATATCATTTCATCTTCTGTGAAATCCGGTTCCTACAGACACAGGTGATACAATACTCTAACACCAACGATGCATTAGTAACACCAGCGATGCAGAAAATCATGACACTATGAAATCTCCATTAACCACAAGTAACATATATTGATACCATTGATGCATTCCATACAAAAAAACTAATGCACATTGATACATCTTAACATGATTGATGCGATTGTGAGACTCAGTTGATCGACAGATTCAGAGTGTACCTGATTTGAATCAATGTAGTAGTTGAGGTCTTCTGTTAGACTCCTGACCTTCTCAGCATCCAGAGAACAATTGTCCAACAATCTCATTATAGTCTGAACAAAAAAATCAATACTATACCATCGTAATTCTAAAATAGTGTATGTACCATATTACCTTGGTGTAGAATTATTAAGTTACTGTATGTATGTAGTAATAGAGTCATGGGTTCGAGTCCCATCCAGGGCAGTTCTTTTCTTTGAAAAGAATTGTTCTGGATGCAGTTAATCGTTTGCTGTGCACTTGCTTTGCCATTGTTTCTACACTAATTCATTTAGTAATAGCATGCTGTAATCTTGTACCAGGATAGTTACTGTGTATTATTTCAGGAAATGAAGAGATTGTGAATGTGAGGGAGAGCGTAAGCGAGTGTGTGAGGCATGTGGAGCTGAGACTTACCTCTAATTTGCTGATGTGAAACTTGTGTCTTTCCAACCATCCCTGTAACTCCTCAACTCTGTCATTCTTCTAGGGACAGAGTAGGAACAGGAATTAAAAGGTGGAAGATAAAATATTGGTGTTCTGTGCTTTGGCTGACAGGACCCCCATGAGTCAGGCATGAGAACAGACAGAGAGAGAGAGACAGAGAAGAGAGAGTGCGTACATCTCTGTCCAGCTTCTTTTTCTTGGAGCCAGCACAGAGAGACTCGATCTCCGCTTCAAACTCATCAATCTGTCTGTTTAGTTGGTCGATGCTATTTGTCAGCCATTGCCGCACCTCCTCCTTCTTCTTCTGCTCCGGATCTACCTTTGAAACTTGACCAAGACCTGAAAAACACACAGATTATAGCAGAGGAAACAGAGCTAGTCACAGACATTCAATAATTCATAAAGAGAACTTTCAAGAGCTCCATATAACCTTGAATAATGTTTTTAACCAACATATTATAATGAAAGGTAAGGAATTGGTGATGGTTATATAGTAATGAAAGAAGAGAGTTAAAGATTGGATGAAAAGGAAAAAAATGGGTGAGGCAAAATGAAATTGGAAAGGGAGCCATCGCTTGAACAGAAAGAAAGGAAGTTTGACTACAGGAAAGCCACACCACCTGGAGTTTCACATACAGAGGCATACATGTCTAATCACGCCACAAATGGTACACATAGTTACCACAGACAGAGATAGAGGTTAGTATATACATAGCCAGACCTTCCTTCGAGTAGGCCTTGGTCTTTGTCTCTCTCTCCGCTACCTTGAACCGCTCCATACGCTGCGAGAAGACGGAGACGAGAAGGGGCGCGTTAAATAGAATAGCGAGCGCCTCAGGAGACAGTTTGACTTACCGTCTCTATCAGTTTGCGGTTCTCTACCAGAGGACGCTTGTCCTTGATGTCGTTAGACGTCAGCCATGTCTTTATCTGGTCGCGTAGTCGCTGGGGGCGGCGAGAGAGAGGAGAAGACGATCGCTGGGCGGACAAACCGGTCAATCTGAGAGACCTACCTGCAGTTTCTTTATCTCTTTCTTGAGGTCTGCCTCGTACTTTTCTTTCTGGTTGGCGTTGGCGGCGTTGTGGACCTGTGGAGAGGAAGGAGGAGGGTGAGTGGCCGGCCCTAGTGACCTTTCTTCTTCAGACCTTGTCCCAAATGTCGTCGAATTGGTCGACACCTTCGGCCACTCTCTTCAAACAGCGATCTATCTCTCCTGTAGAGGAAGACGAGTCGTCGGGTGAGCTCCACGCACCGACAGATCCCCGAGGCGAGGGTGCGTGATTTAGAAGCTTGTAGTTTGAACAAAGAGGGGGGTGGGGGACTCGAAAATACCTTGTAACTTCCTTTTATCTGCCATTTTCCCGTTCTTCTGGCGGTCTTCTTCGTCGCTGCATGGACAGTCCTAGTCGAGAGGCCCGGTACGTGGCTAAAATGCCTCGCTTCTTCGGCTATAGGCTTCGTTGGGTCGGTGCCTGCCCGCGTGCCGTTCTTCTTCGGGCCAAGACGGAATCACGTGACTTCGGTTTGACGTCACTGTAGCGGGAAAAACAAAAACCGAGAGTACTCTACTATGGAGTCGGGTGTCCCTCCTCTACCGCTGGCCGACGGTCTGTTCGTAGGTCGACCGTCTACCTCTCGCTTGCAGCTGCATCCTAGAACCAGGGTGTGTAATCATAAATTGTTAAATCTCTCTAATTCAGTTAATCTATTATCACAGAAGAGACAGCACAACAGTAGACCCAGTACTTCAACAGGGATTCCTCGAGCCAGCTCCGTCCCTCTCCTCTGTGACGATCACGTGAGCCAGTTTTTTCTCTCTACACTGTTTCTCTTTACGGAGCCATATCTTTTTCTCTTTTCTAAAATAACAAAAGATTGGTCTGGAGGTGAATTCCAGGCCCGTTTCCTTGGCAACCCGATCACTAACCCCTGTCCCTGGGCGAGTGAGACGAAATGAAATGATTGTTGAACAAAAGAGACGGACTCAAGCTGTTGTCAAGAAACCAGACAAAGAGATCAAATTTCACAATAACAGGAGGGGAAAAATGGCTGCTCAATTTAGTGGCTGGAGCAGAGAAAACAACAATCAGTCTCTCTCTACTCCTACTTCAATACAGAGAATTGTTTCAAATGAGATAAGATTTGATGATAGAGAGGAGGAGAAGGAGAAGGAGAACAAGACTGAAATGAAAATGGAGGAAAGAAGGTGGCAGGAAGCAATGACTGAACACAGAGAGTCTCCTGCTACACTTGAACCTGCCATTCCTACAGTTCAGCTCTCAACTGAGACCATTTCATCAGTTCAAGTTTCACCTGCGAATGATTTTCCAGGGAACTCAAGAAATAGCGGAGCAGAAAGAGGTGAAGAGAAACAAGAAGATGGAGCTGAAGAAGAAAGAAGAAAAGGAGAACAAGTTGAGATTAGAGATGGAGCAGCTCGTCAGATACAGCAATGGTATCAGAGAAGGAAAAGAGAGAGACTGGAAGAGAGATTGTCTGCAGTGCAACACCTACTAAGAGAGAAGAAGGAGGAATTTGATCAGAGTGTGACCGAAAAACTTAATCTGTCACTGAAAGAGGCAAGTAAATAGAGGGAGTGATTTGAAATGTTTAAAGAGCATTATAAAAGGTCACATTGTATAATGGAAAGAGCCTGGGATTGCCTAATCTCAGTCCAGAGTTACGCTAATCATTAATAGCTGGTTTCAATGAAAAATTGGTATCGTAGGAGAAGGAGAGAGAAGAGAGGAAGCAGAGAAGACAAGAGAAAATGGCGGCATCTAGACAAGCGGCCATATTGACTCTACAACAGAAGAGAGAAGAGAAGAGGAAAGAACAGGAGAAAATTGCACAAGAAGAAATGGTCAGTCAAAAAAATTTTTAAAGTCACCATTTAACCAGCTCCCTATAACAGGCTCTGTTACTGGCTAATGAGAAGATAAAGAAGGAGAAGAAGAAGAAAAAGAGAGAAGAGCGAGAAAAACAAAGAGTTCGGGAGAAAGAACTAACAAAACACACTTCATCTTCTCCTTCCTCTCTATCACCATCTCACACCACCTCTTCCCTCCATCACCAGACTCCACCCACTAAAACTCCTCCTCCACAGACCACACCTACTAAAACTCCACCCACTAAGAACACCAGTACCTATGCCGACATACTAGACACTTTACGGCTTCTCGAAGAGGCTCCACCTCCTCTACCAAGGTCAAAGTGCAACGAAACTCCACCCACTAGACTACAAAGTGAATCTGTTATAGTTAGAGAAGTGGGTGTGGCCAAACAGAGTGACCACACCTCCTCTAAAATATCAGAAAGTAAACTAAGTAGTATCCTGAGTTATTTGGATGATATTGGGAAGGAAGAGAAGAAGCAGGAGGAGGTGGAGGTGGCTAAAACCAGTTCGAGTGGGGGAGAGGGATTAGATGCAGTAGCTAGTGATGTTACATCAACTATACTGTCTCAGAGAATGGAAATAGATAACAAGAACAAGTTAGTCATTAAACCTATTGAAGATAGTGTACTATACTAGCTATATAGAGGCCAAATATATGAACAATATTGGCATTGCATTCTTTCACCATTTTTCAATCCAAATATACTACTGTTTTAACTGGTGTTATAGGTGTGCCAGATGTACTATAGTCTATAGAACGAAATGTTAGTGGTTTTTGATGATGTAGTGTTGTGGTATCCATCCCACAGGACAGTTGAGATGCTACAGAAGGCACTGAACCAACAGAGAGAACTGACAGTGTACCATGCCAGAGAGATGGAGAAGGAAGGAGAGAGAAGACTGAGTCTACAGAGACAAGAGTTGGAGACCACCATTCAGAGACACCAGACATTCATTGACCAGGTGAACCTCAAGAAAACAATATAATGCTACATTTCACTTAATTAATTCTATGTAAAATTGGTACCAGAACCTCTGATGGGATTATTTTTAGTTCTCATTCTTATTTAGTAATACACTATTGTACTACAGTGTATATTGTGTACAGTTGATAGAGGATAAGAAGAAACTTGGAGAGAAATGTGAGAAACTGGTGAAAGAATTGCGAGAAACCAGCTCAAAATATCAGACTAAACTCAAGACTTTGGAAGAAACGTGAGCCATGTGAATACAGTAGACACCTGTAACTTTATTCTTTGTAAAGAGTGTCTGTATCTCAGAGGTCATATAATACACAGAGTAGATGCAGTGTCCCTTATAGAGAGGTTGTCGTGAAGGGGCCATCGTCATCTTAGGCTGCTCTGTATACCATCAGATCTCTCTGACCTCACACACTCACTCACAATCTGTCTTCTCTCAGACATGCAGCAGAGCTAGCGAAAGTGAAGCAGGTCACGGCGGCGGCGGACAAACTGAGGAGAGAGAGATGGAGAGCAGAGGAGAGTCAGAGAATTAAGGAGGCCACAGTGAGAAGTCTAGAGCCTGAGATACAAAGAATCATTCAGAGAGGAAAGGCTGATATTCAGAGACTGAAGGCTAAACATGAGGTAATACACTA
>JAODVQ020194016.1:19220-35084 GCA_025400075.2 Phenganax stokvisi
GGGTTTAGGTAAGCCTATTGACAACCAAACCTGTCTGTCTGTCTGTCTGTCTGTCCTCATTATGTATGTGTTCAGTAAAATAGACATTGTCTTGGTGTACAATATGTAACACTATAGAAGCTAGTGATCTGTCTGTTAAAACACTTTTGAGTTTGATTTTTCATGCAGGCATGCCCATCATCTGCTTGTCAGCACCAAATACGAGCAGAGTCCGGGCTGCCTGAGAGGCCGATCGAAGCTTAACTCTCTCTAGCACTCGTGTGGCTGCATGTGACCGTCGTGGTGCTGGTGGCCTCCGTAATCGTGCAATCACTGAACTCTGACCTTCAACCTCTCTCCGTGTGTGGAGATGGCAGCTGTTTGGCTGGCACTCTATTTAGTGCCCGCCTTCCCAAAGCCGTCTTGAGAGTTGGAGCAAGAGGTTGAGTTGGGGCTGAAGTGGTTGCTATATCACCATGGTTACCGGAGGTTACCGACGAGGGGTAAAACGTTGCTAGCTCTGCATGTGTTCCAGGGGGGCAGCAGCTGTGTCTCTCCTGCCCGCAATGGCAGGTGAGCCAGTCCAGCTTGTCTCCTTGTTCACCTCTTATCTTCTTCTGATAGCAGTGGAACCCCTCTTCTTACAGTGGAACCTTTCATACATAGATTATTGTCCATCCTCAGTAGAGAGGTTTCAGTGTGTACTACTTATAACAGGCTTGGGAAACAATGTTCTTTATAGAGAGGTTCCACTTGTTTAATACTAGTTAACTAACAGGATACTTTTGTTATAACTCCAAGAAAGATGTAATAGCCATGTGATTTGTAGAGAGGTTGTCCCCGTCTGTCCTGGGAGAGTTGGCTATCAGAGGCTCCATTTATATTAGTTACTGAGGGTATTTGAGATGAGGGGTTCCACTGTGTATGTGTGATATAAGCCCAGAGCTTACTTCAATATTTTTCTCTGCCTCTCCAATAGACGTTCACGATATAAAGTTTGTCATAAACTTTGATTTTCCCAACAACACTGAGGACTACGTGCATCGCATCGGGCGCACGGCCCGGGCAGAGCAGACAGGCACAGCCTATAGTTTCTTCACCACCAGCAATGCTAAGCAGGCTCGCGAACTCATTGATATTTTGAAGGAAGCAAAGCAGAACATTCCACCAAGGCTCTACCAGATGCTGGAACTATCTAAACAGATGCAAATGGCAAAATGTGAGTGTAAATCTCTTCTTTATGCCTCCTATTTAGATTGAGTAGGTTTTTTATTTTAACTGCCACTTACTCTATTTACAGCCCGTCAGCGCTATCGTGTTCGTGATGATAAACACCGTAATAATGACAGACCTGTTATGAACGGCCGAGGTGGTGGAGGAGGAAGAGGAAGAGGAGGAGGAGGAGGAGGAGGAGGAGGAGGAGGAGGAGGAGGAGGAGGAGGAGGACGAGGAGGAGGAGGACGGGGTGGATATGGCAGTCATAGTGGTGGATCAACATCATGGGCTGATGGAGGAGGAGGAGGAGGAGATAAAGGTTATCTCGGAGGTCTTGGCAAATATGACCAGAAGAAGAGTCAACCGAGCAATTCATCGGGAGGTGGTGGATTATTAGAGACACCTAGTTCATACGGTGGAGGAGCTCCAGCCTACTCCTACAATCCACAGACTAACTCAGTAACTCCTAACTACATGTCTGGTGGATCAACTGGAGTGGCCTCTAATACTCCGGCTACTGCATATGGCCAACAATATGCTCCATACCAGAACGGAACTGCAGCTCCAACCGGGTACACTGCATACCCTACACCTGCTGTCCCTTACAGTGCAGCTGCAACAAACCAAGCTTATTACGCTCCACCTCCTCCCCCTCCTCCACCACCTAGCCAGTAAAACATGCTCTAATTAGAGCCCACCTCTGAAAACAACTGACTTTACAATAAATGCCTATCTACAATAATTATTACCCTCTGCACTCCCAGGAAACAGCATTTTAAGACGTGGCACACACGTTTACTATTATTTATTCACTCACTTGTTCTCATTAATTATTGATAAATAATTATTATACTTAATTATTATATTTCTATGACTTGATTTTTTGATTCAATATTTAAATGGGGAAATGGTGGAAATCTGGAAAATGAGAAGATTGGTGAGGGTTAAAAGTTGTATGGTGAACAGTGATTATGAGTGAATTAACTTCTGTTTGGGTTAAATTTGCTGAGAAAAGTTTAGTGTGTATTAATTAGAATAGGAAGGTTGGAGCCACACCCACTCCGAGACTACTGCGTCGTGTACTCATAGGGGTGGAGAGAATTGTCCATTCATCTTTTTCTGGGTCATAACAGTCGACTGTATTTACCTGCAGTAATGAACACTAGTGAGCTGATCAAGCTCTATGTGTACTATATACATACAGTGGAACTGCCGAACAAGAGACACTTTGGTACCAACAGTTTTGACCTTTCTAGAGAGGTTGTCCTTATTTTCAGAGGTCAAATTGTACACAGTTCTATTGCGAAAGGGCAGAGCAAGTGTCCCTTGTAGAGAGGTTGTCCTTTATCAGAGGTTCTATTGTTGTATATAATGGTATAGGCTGTAGCTACTATTCTCTCCATCTGACTAACCTTTGAGAGGTTGTTACAGCCACCACAGAGATAGAGGATGTTGTCCATGACTGCAGCTCCAAACCCACTTCGAGGGATCGGCAGTGATGCTACCATTGCCCACTCATCAGTGTGAGGATTGTAGCGCTGTCACAGAGAGAGAGAGAATGAAAAAACAGTTGGTATATTATATATACCAAACTGTACATAATGTTTAACTCTTTAAACTATAGCTCGGGTCATGAGGTTCTTCAGAAGTAACACTATAGTATTACACATATACCTGTAGTGATTGAAGGACACTGGCTCCATCATAGCCTCCAACGGCATAGAGAAATCCCTTGATTGACACCAGAGCTCCGAGACAGCGAGGTGAGCTGAGAGAGGTCACCACTGTCCAGGTGTCCTGTTGAGGATTGAACCGCTCCACAGAGTCCAGGAGTCCCTCTCCATCGTGACCACCTAGTTATCATGTGACAGAACACACAGCGAGTGAGAGAAAGCAGTGTTATGAGTGAGAGAGAGCAGTGTTATCATACAGTCTATTGTCCAATAAATGGACTCGTTTTTTCACACTCTAAATGGTTTAAAAACAATGAAACTCCTACAAAAACTGTCACTTGTGTACAAACTACTGACCCTATAAAACTGACTTCTATTGTACATACAGTCTTACAAAGAGGGCTCATATAGACATAATGTCCATTAATAAGAGGTTATTTATACAAAATGTCCTTTACAAAATGGAATTTTACTAAGGGTATGTATATACATTCAAGAGTCTGATCTTACCAGCGACATAGACGTAGCCATCAAGAGAAGCAGCAGTGACTGCACGTCTCTCCACACTCATTGGTTGAACAAAGCTCCATTTGTTAGACCTTGGACAATAGCGCTCCACACTGTCGTAGTATGTCCCACCATTGATTCCTCCCATTGCATAGATATACCCATTCAGTACGGCCACTCCGAAACTACGCCGTGGAGTCAACATGGAAGACATTAACCTCCACGAGTCTGTCATTGGATCATAGCGCTCCACGACTGACAGAGCCTTTGTGTCCGATGCTGAGAAGCCACCGATACTGTAGAGATAGCCACCCAGAGATGCTACTCTCATCCCCGATCTCCTAACACTCATGGGAGCTACAACTCTCCACTCATCTTTCTCTGGGTCGTAACACTCACACAGATCTAGATAAGGATCGTCTTCAAAGACTGGTGGACCGGAACCTCCTACTGCAAACAGGCACTCTAGGCCCGGACAGCGGCGTGGGGTAGTGCTCACTGATTTTGTCGATGTTCGGGAATTTCTTAGATAATGTTTCTGAAGGTGGTGGTCCATGGCCGATATCAACAAGCCACGCCCCTCGTAGTTTTCCATGACGAGTTTCTCATTCTTGACCTCTCGACTGAGGTAGGTGGCCGACATGAGCGGCATGCGAACGCAACTCAGGAGCTCGGCAAGGTGATCGTTCTGGCGAGTTTGGTCATGTTTCAACCATGCCATGGCCGCCTCATACACTTGCTCCTCTCCCCTCACATTCAGGTTGCCATCGGAGATAATCTTCTTCACCTCCTCAAACCCCAGCTCCAAGAACTCCTCGTGGAGGGCTATCTCGGGAAACCTCTGTTGCATGAACAGAGTACACTTCTTCCACAGTCCAATGCAGTTGTGTAGATCAGCAAAACAACGAACACTGAGACAGTTTGACGGATGGAGCTGACTCCCTAGAAAGACGCAGCACGCCTCCGCCACTCCTTCCATCTGCAGTAGATTAGCAACTGGAAGAATATGAAATACATTATCCATGTTGATGGCTATGGCGGAGCTGTAGCAGAATTCGATAACGCTGCGCACAGCCTCGGGATCAAACTCCTTTATGGTGACGACGCCCTCGGAGCTCTCTCGCATGTTTCCAGAGAACATAGCGTGAAAGTAAGGGCTGCAGGCAGCCAATACAACCCGATGAGCCTCTACAGTCAGATTACCGACTTTTATTAACACGTCGCAGAGCCGGCTGGACTCCTTCATCTCTTGAAACCGACTGAAAGCCTCGGAGGTGTGTGTGTCTGGTTGATAGAGGAGCTCCGGTCGCTTGTCTTTCGACGGGGACAAGTGCTGGAGGGGTCTACGGCGGTGGAATTCTTCCTCGGGACCCTCCAGGTCGTCGTAGAAGTTCTCTTCTCCTTCCATGGCGGCTAGAGCTGATTCAAGACGACTGATTGCTATTCGGAAAAACTGGACATTATTAAATCTAAACGCCCACGGTCCGGTTGTAAACCCACACGCGGTTTTGTTTTCTCTTCGTCTTGCCAATAATGGGCGTGTCCGTCCAGGCCACACACAAAGTTGATGAGCAGGGTCTCCCCCACACAACTTTATTGCTGGGCGAGGCTTGTTTATTCCGCTCCTTTTTGGTGTGTGTGCAACTTTCTATTCGACCTGAAGGAGCGGCGATATCTCAGACCCTCGCGGCGGTGGTCGGAGGTTCTGCAGAGAGTGTGAGGTGCATTTGCAAGCAGATCTCGAGGAAAAGAGCTCTCCAAACAGTAGGTGAGAGGACGATGTGGAGCTAGTTAGAGTAGCTAGTCGGTACTTTACAAAGATTAGCAGAACGCCGCTACTCGTTGGATTGTGGAAGCCAGCGTGCCGTCAGGGGCCGAGAAGGATGCGCTGCACGATATGCCGCCGGAGTGGGGGCGGTGGATGTTGTGGAATGCTGTGGACAAAACTGCAGGGCAGCATCGTTAGCGACATAAACTAGCTCCACGCAACTCGACCATAGCTAGCTAGCTAGTTTAGTGAAATATAGCTAGCCAGATTGATAGGTGTATGATAGGTGATCGAACTGAAACGCGGTCTATTTCTTGCCGTGTAGAAAGATGAAGAGAATACAGAGGATCAGACAGCAAGGACTGGAGCTAGTGGGCAGGTAAGACAATATGGTAGAGAATAGGAGGAGACTAAAACAATGGAGAACACTATATAGAATGAGTTTAGAGAGAAGGGATTTAGTGGTGGTAGTAAGAGTATTGATAGGCAGGCATATTTTCCATACCATTAATTCCATTGTTCAACTCTCTCTCCCTCCCTTTTCTACTCCTCTTCCTCCACAACTCTTCCCTTATACCTCTCTATATATCTCTCATCAATCTTAATCCTCTTCTTCCTCCTCTCTGCTCCACAGAGGAGAGAAGAGTGATGCACTGTCAGAGAATCTTATGCAGGTAAGTAAGTCATAGAGACTAGCTAGGAGCACAGTCCATCAGTGACAATGTCTTGGTGTTGTCTAACACACCATCACATGTACTTATACTAGTGTTTCTCACTGCCTGATAATTACTACTTCCATTGCTGTCTATTATACAAATGTAGTATACTATAATAAATACCAGCGGCATATAAACTGCCCAAAAGCTCTTACTAATAACCTTTCACACTAACTTCCCTTTCATAACATTTAGCATACATTTAACATAGAGAGGTGCAAGCCCCCCTCACTAGTATATTCAAATGAGGTTATTTCACATTATTATTGTGTATTGAGTCAAGTCAAAGCTCTTTTCGCTGCTGCCCACACAGTACGGAGGCAGTGTTTAACTCTGTTGTATGTTGTAGTTAAGTGAGCGCTCAATGAGCTCACGCCACATATGGTAACAGAGTTATTCTCCCCAGTCTATGACTGTGTGTATCTAATGCTTAATTAGCAACAGCTAGGGCTCAAAAAGTACACATTGAACCTGCTCAGATCTCAGAACAACAGATCAGTTAAAGAGCAAATCATTGTTTTTTAGAAACTGTCTATCTAATGTGGGCTCCCAGAGTATTATGATCCTGGGTGATTTTAGTATACACATGTTGAATATTGTTAGGTAGTGTAGGATGATGGTTTTAGATTCATGTTGGTTTAGTGAGGAGATGGTAATGTGTCTGCTACATTAGAGGAGGAGGAGGAGGAGGCAGAGTTGGTAGAGGAGTTGGTCAAATATGCTAGTTGTTTGAAATATGTTCTATAGTTGTATGTGCTCCCTGGAATATTTGAACTGAGAGATTAGGTGGTAATATATATATAGGGGAATGTTGGTGTGAAGCACTTCTTCTTGAATGATTCCTCATGCTTCATAGTATTAATTTGAAACACCCTAGCTTCTTGCTCTATCTCTCCTTTTTATTCTCCTACTCCACCTCTCTCAATTATTCTTGTTCTTCTCCTTTAACAATAACATCCTTCCTTTCTCTCTCTCGCACATTTCACTATCAGATTGAGAGGAAGGTGGAAGGGATAAGAAATGGAGCTCACGTGACCAGCAAGAAGCTCTCTTCCAGTCTACAAGGCTCTGGCAATACAATAGAGAAACATACTGTAAGGTCTCCATATAGAGTAGAGAGTGTTGCAATGTGTGTGGTGGCTGTTTTTCCTCTCCTCCTGCAGAAGAAGTTGCCTATCTATACAGTGGGTTCTAGTCTGAAGGAGGCTGGACTGCAGCTGTGCTCCGCTGACTCAAAATCAGCATTTGGGTAAGTTTTAACAATACTGCAATTTCCTGTGGCACTAACATTCTTTTCTCTTCCTCCTCCTTTTCCTTTTTATTACTTCCTCTCCTCCTTGTTGGCTCTCTCTCTCTCCTTCTCCTCCTCCTCCTCTTCATCCCTGTATAGTCAGATATTAGAAATGGTTGGGCAAGCAGAACAAGAGATGGCCTCACAGATAGCTCACTATGAAACCATGCTCTCCAATGATGTCATCAATCCTCTCAGCACAATGCTCGAGGTATATATATATACGTACATAGAAATAGCTTTGTCCTTTGAAGAGAGATATCACTATATCATATGTCCCCTTATGTTTATACTGTAATATATTGCAATAGTGTGACTAGAGAGGGGTCAAAGTTCAAAGACATGTAGTCAGGGTAGGAGGAGAGATATAGTTGTGGTCTCTAGAGAGATGAGAGTTTGTGTTGTTGGCTGTTTGGGAGAACGAGGAGTTGAGATAGCATTGTTCACTGTAAATGAAACACTTTCAACAAACCAGAACTTCTCTTCCTGATAACTGTGTACTACTCCTCTCCCCTCCATGACTACCTACTGTTATTGTGGGCTATGGGAATAAGAGATAATATGTGAAATACGATGGGAGAAGTTTGAATTGTTAGAGAACAGTCTTGAGAGATAGTAAGAGAGAGGAAAAGGAATTAAGGAATGAAAGAATGAAGGAATGGAAGAATAGAAGAATGGATGAAGGAATGAAGGAATGAAGGATGAGGGAATGGAAGAATGGAAGGATGAGGGAATGGAAGGATGGAGGAATGGAAGGATGAGGGAATGGAAGAATGGAAGAATGAATGGATGAGGGAATGGATGGATGAAGGAATGGAAGAATGAAGGAATGGAGAAATGGAGTAAGGTTAAGAGATGAATATCTCACAGGAAGACACAAAGAAGGTAGACAAGACAAAACGGAGACTGCAGAATGCTAGACTAGATATGGACAGTGCTAGAGGAAGGTTAGAATTATTACAGAGATTCATTATTTGATTATTTTATTACTTAACAATACAAATGTAGTATTTGTTTATATCCAGCAGTTTACCAAAAATGGAGCTTATACAATCAGGAGCAACTCCTATTTAAAACCATCTTCTAAGCTCTCTGGAACAATCCCTTTAATTACCATGTTTCTTCCCAAAACCACTGACTGCTGATCTTTATACCATATACTAATGTATCTCCTGGAACAGATTGCAGGCAGCAGAGAAACAGGCAGAGAAGTCCAACAGAGAGTATCAGATGGGAAAGATTGATTCTCTCAAGACAGAAGTAGATGAGGCCACCAAGAAGTTTGAAGACTGTCAAGATGCCTACGCCACTGAGCTCTTCACCTTTATGAGCAAGGAACAGCAGTATACTGAGAAACTACTGGATGTGAGCCCCTTCATTTCTTCTTACTTTATAAACCGTCTTGCTTTTCTCTGCATATTAAATATCCTCTTCTTCATCCTCCCCCTCTCCTCACTGGTCTATCTATGTAGTTTGTAAGAAGGCAAGTATCAATGTTGAAACAAGGAGTGGCTAGTCTAGAAGGAATGCTCCCAACCATTGAGAAGAAAATGGGTGAGTCACACACACACACTCAAACACCATTAGAAAGCATGGGAGCTATATAGCGCCCCTGCCAGGCCAGGCTTCATGGTTCTCCTGACTAACATGAGTCTAAAGTAACACATATAGTTCATACAGTAATGTGATTAGTGTGGATTTTGAAGCTACAGCACCAAATTTGCAGTTTAAGGCTATAGCATATGTCTCTAATGTATCTGTTGTCACTGAGTTGTTTGCCATCACATAAAGCTTTCCTGTTGAGAGATCTCTCTATAATTCACACACACACATTACTGTAGTTGAATCCTAATACACACTAACCCTCTATCTCTCTCTATTGCTATTATATACAGTTGAATCACATGAAAGACCGATGTTTGGGATGTCACTAGTGGAGCACCACAAACTGAGCAAGAGAGAGGTGGCTCTGGTGGTCCAAGATTGTGTAGAAGCACTAAGAGATGGCTGTCTCGACACTGAGGGTCTGTTTCGTATTGCGGGCAGTGCAGCCAAAGTCAAATTCTTGAAGGTAACTATGCACTAGAGTATATAGAGCTATATCAGAGATTACTGTACATCTGGTAGTGAAGGTTTACATGGTTGTTTGTTGTTGAGATATCTAACATTTCAGATCAAAATTTCTTCATTACAGAACTCATTCAATGCTCAACAGAGGAATGCCAAGGACCATGATCCACACACAGTGGCCGGCTGTTTGAAAAGATATCTTCGAGAACTCCCCGAACCAATACTCACTTATGATCTCTACCACGAGTTCATGTCTTCTGTTCAGTGAGTCCTATATAGTAGCTTACTGGTCTAGTACCATCCTGACAGTCATATAGTGGGACCTATGAATGAGTAACACTTTAAAGCTGACTAGGAGCTTCCACAGTACATAATATTACTCCTTAGTACATTACATTATGTATTATATAGTTTGTACTGTTGCTAGTTGCTTGTTTCCTGCTTATGTAGGTTGGCTGATACAAACACTACCATGCAGAAGATGAAGGATCTGTTGTCAAGACTACCGCCAGCTCATAACTCAAACCTCAAGTCAGTTTCCTCTCTATTCTCCTTAAACCATCAATCTCTCTGTCTTCTTCTTCTTCTTCTTCTTGGAGTTTTATGCTTCTCTTTCATTTATCAAATTTTGTTTCTCTCACTCTTGTTTTGTTGTCTGGTGTCCAGGTACCTGTTGGCCTTCCTCCATGAGTTCTCTCAATACCACGAGGTGACCAAGATGACAACTGGAAATATCGCCATAGTGATGGGACCTAACCTCCTCTGGCCTGAGGGTGAATTGTCCGACAACACTGCTGCGTGAGTTGTGCCAGTAGACCCACTGTATGTATGAGTCAGTACATTCACCATCGTAATCTTCATCTCAAGCTGTATTATGTTTGTGTATTGCGAAAAATGTGTAACTTGCCCTGCATTCTATTGGATTTTGAAGCTACAACACCAAATTTGCAGTTTAAGGCTATAGCATGTGTCACTAATATATCTGTTGTCACTGAGTTGTTTGCCATCATATAATGCTTTCCTTTCTATACCCTAAATTGTGTGTTCTCCTCTTTTTCTCAGAGCTATGGTGAGTGATACAGCCATGCAGCGAAGGGTAGCTGAGCTACTGATCGACAACGTTCACTTTTTCTATCCTGATCTCCCTGATACACCTGCTCCCAATATTTCCACCAAACAGAACACTCATTCTCATGGTATTAACCCCTCCGGGACATACACACCTACTGCACCACTTACTCTCTACTCCGCTGTTCCCCCGACTTCCCCCGGAGTAATCACTCCATCTTCCTCCACCTCCTCTTCCATCACCGATGACCTTCAGTCGCACACCTCCCCGTCACAGACCACGCCCCCTCTCCACAACGAGATCCCATCGGTGTCTGAACTGCGGAGTGCGTCACCAAAACCAGCTCACCCTTCACCTCCAACACGTCCTAAACCATACAGAGGAGGAGTAGGAGGAGGAGGACAGCAACCGAGTCCTTCAAGTCCTGCTCCTCGCAGCGGCAGTTTCAGTCGTGTTACTAATGAAATGAACAATGGCACTGATACCACGGATGGCACCAGTGAAGGTATGTACGATGTAAATTAGTTATTTCAAATGTGAGAACTGCCCCTAGATATTGAACCATAAATACACACATTCGTACAGTATTATAATGTATTACTGAAGTAACTACCTGCGGTTGTATGTATTGTTTGCTGTGCACTTGCCTTGCTCATGCTTTGATGTTTCTACTGTTATGGGTTCATATATAATGCCTGTAAGTAGTATAGTAAGGAGAGAATGACTGTATTGATTGTAATTAGGTTATAGTAGTATATATTGTGAAGGAGAATGACTGTATATTGTGACTATGTTTCTGTGATGGAGTTTATTTTGTTGTGCAGGGAGCTTGGCAAATCAAAAGTCAGCTGGTACTGATGATCAAATTCGGTATACAACTCTCTATATAATATCTCTATAACCCCCTACTGGTCCTACTGTTCTTACTGTTGATCCTCTGTTCCAACTAACAATTATAATAACTGGCATATGAAATCTATTATATCAGCTCTTGCCAATGTCTGTTGAGACTGTTTCCCCTCATTTAGGCCTCCACAGATCACACCTAGGAAGAAAAGACCCGAAGTGCCAACTCCAAGCGAGTCCCCAAAAGTGGGTGGAGCTTCACCGAGCCCAGGCGGGTCAGGAACTTTGGAGAGGAAGTTAACGAAGGGTCCCAGCAGAAAAGCTCCACCACCTCCTGTATCCAAGAAACCTGGTGCTTTGCGACAATTGTCTAATAGTGAAGAGAGCAGTAGTTTATGATGCCAGCTGTCTTCCTTCATTTTGTCATGTATTATAATATACTATTATAGACTGGTTTGTCCGAGTGTCATATAATTATTGTATGATATTATTAGGGTCTTTATAAACACACTTCGCTCCCTCTCTAAAAATATAGTTTTTGATGGTTTTGTATTATGTAACATATTTATGCGCATGCGTGAATTATTTCTATTTATTGCGCACCTTGCATTGCATCTTTGTTGTGAAACGCACGTTTTTGCTGCCATTCATTCTCGCCACTCAGCGCGAGAGGAAATTCTACGTGATATATAAGGCTAGCCGGAAAGCGTATGTACGTCTTTTCTGGGCTTAGCTCGGTGTACCGGGCTAGAGCTCTGCTGATACGATCGAACTTTACACGATTTCAGAACACGTGGACCAAGCCCAGAAGAAGAATGTCGCGTCCGTCCGGTAAATGGAGGTCTAGGACATCCTCCATCTCAAACTGCTACCTGCAGGTCCTAGGCACGGGAGGGGGAGAACTAAAACCCTCACTCTTTCTGTTCACCGACTCCAAACGTTACCTCTTCAACTGCGTGGAGAACGTGCAGAGGTTCTGTAACGAACACCGCATCAGACAGACCAAACTCGGCCAGTTTTTCTTCACGAGAATTAGTTGTGATAATGTCGGTGGCCTCTCGGGACAACTCCTTCACTTTCTCAACTTTTTTGAAGTTCACAAATTGAGGTCGGTCCATCTCCATGGTCCAGAGTCGCTGTCCAGTTTAATTCACTCCTCGCGGTTCCATATTCACTCTGATAAGATAGGGCTGAATATTAATGATCCCATTGAAGAGTATCATGGTCACAATATCCCTGTGTATAGGGATGAAAATATGACTGTTTACACACTAAATATATCTCTCTTAAATTCTCACTCAAAGTCTCCCTCTTCTGATGAATCAGGTGATGATGAAGGCCGAGCGCCACCTGCAAAGAGACTCAAACTTGCTCGCGAAAATGCAAACTCGGTATCTGTTTTCATTTGTAAACTGGTCGATGTTCCGGGAAAGTTTAACCCCGAGAAAGCAAAAGAACTTGGCCTTCGACCTGGACCAAGTTATCGTGCTCTGGTGAACGGAGAGAGTGTAACCTTACCTCAGAGCCGAATAATTCATCCTAGTGACGTAGTAGGTCCTGTTAGAGTTGGACCAACCCTTATTGTGGTTGAGTGTCCCCACCCACTATTCATTGAGCCAATCACTTCACATCCTTTACTGCAGAAGAAACTACTTGAGGAGTCAGAGAAGAATGTGGCACTCATTGCCCATCTGTCTCCTCGAGCAGTGGTAGAGAATGAAGAGTACTCTAAATGGATGGCCAGTTTCGGATCTGAAACCAAACACCTTCTCCTACATAAGACCGTATGTCCACCAGATTGGACTCTAAGAAAACTATTAAAATCCCATGCTCCAATGCACCACCTGAATTCTAGCGTATTCAGAAATTACGCCGAGCTGCCGACTGTGGATAATTTCCCCGAGAAACTCCTCAATGTTTTGCCGAGAGAGAATATTATAATTGGAAATACTCTGTTGAAATACAATCTCAAGCCGGTGGACAAGGCAGGAATTGATGAAAGTGAGTCACTGGAACCATTCTCCTCCTACTGGGAGGGCCTTGTCACCAATATCCACTCCAGTCGTGACTATAGCAAAGCTCTCACTAAACTCCCTCGTGGAGAGAAAGAGGAATCTATAACTAGTCCATCGAAATCTCTGCCAGCTAATGATCGAGTTACATTTCTAGGAACTGGTGCAAGTTCTCCGTCATCATTTAGGAATGTCAGCGCTATTCTTCTGCACACAGCCGGTGCTGGGAATATCATTTTTGACTGTGGTGAGGGAACTCTCTCTCAGCTCTACCGTCATTTTGGTCCGACTGAAGGTGACAGAGTCATGGAAGATCTGAGAACCATCTTCATCTCACACTCACACGGGGATCACAATCTTGGAGTTGTGTCACTCCTACGTAGGAGAGCAGAGCTCATGCAGCGGCGAGCACAAACATCTGGGGACCCAGTGGAACAGACTACCATAGTAGGACCAAACAGGATTGGTTTGTGGCTAAGAGACTACGACAAGATGTGTGAAAAATTGTTTTTCAATTTCATCATTTCGGCTGACCTTACAAAGAATGAGATGCCAATAGGCCTGGGGGAGGACTCAGTGAATCTAATGACAGTACCAGTCAACCATATTCCAGAGGCATGTGCAGCTGTAGTGAGTCGAGGAGAAGGATGGAAGGTTGTCTATTCTGGAGACACTAGACCATGCCGTGGACTGGTGGAGGCTGGAAAAGGTGCGACACTTCTAATCCATGAGGCTACTCTAGAAGACAGCTATCAAGAGGAGGCACGACAAAAGAGACACTGCACTATTAGCGAGGCTCTACAAGTGGCAGAGGATATGGACCCAGAATTTACCATTCTTACTCACTTCAGCCAACGCTATTCAAGATTTCTCCCTGTCATACTCAACAGGAGAAATAAGTTGAAATCAAAAGTTTTCCCAGCATTCGATCATTTTACAGTGGCTCTATCTGACCTGCACAAACTACCTGGCCTACTACCTTCAGTGGAACATGTTCTGGCTTATATGTCGTCCTCTGAAGACGACGATGACGAACCATCTACGTCATTCTCATGGAGTTAGTGATTGTCACGTGACCATCTTGTAGTTTATTTGTTGATTATGGAGCGCATGCGCGAATGATCTGGCGCGCGAGAATTCACACGTGACTAAGCGGGAAAGAAAATATGGCGGAAAGTGTGATCCCTGGATTGGATGGCAGCATCCCGTCGAACAGGAGTCACCTCTCTCACTCATTACAGGTTAGAATCAATGATAGACGTGGATTATATCTAGGTAGCTATTAAGAAGGCCCTTCGAAAACGCTCGTTATCTAGATCGAGGTATATAAGTCTATTGGTGGGCTTTAATTAGAATACGTTCTTTATTTTATCTCCTCGTGCTTACAGTGCAACGTAAAGTTTAAAGTTAGTATACATATTAGATATATATATATACCACTTATATTTGGGAATTACAGTCCATGTGTGAATTCTGTTCTAAACTACAAAAATACTCTGGCGCTAGTGATTTGACCTTTGTATTCTGGATAGGCGGCACAATATGGGGATCAGGGACAGCCAGTGCAGGAAGGAGGCAGAGGAACAGAAGGGGGACAAGATGGATACCAAGTATTGGACTCGGCTCAAAATTCAGGAGACTACTCGCAGGGAACTTCAAACTATCAGTATAACCAGAACTCACAGATGTCAGAGACATCTTCTGCCCCTCCTCCTTCTACTCTTCCTCACCCCTCCACCTCCTCCCCGGCATCACAACATCACACATCATCAACTAACAATACAGAAAAGTTGCCAGCATCACAACCCAAGAGATTACATGTCAGCAACGTTCCCTTCCGGTTTCGAGAGCCTGATTTGCGACAACTTTTCTCTGTAAGTCTTACAAACTTCTCATCTTATACTTGTCTAGTATTGAGCAATAATAAGCCCTGTTTACACTGACATCTTGGAAACTGGTTTAACTTAAAAACTGGTCAGTTTCCAAACTACCTTGTTTCTACCCGCTTCTAATACTGAACTGGTTTAGGAAATTTACGTGTAAACGGTACATGGTTTGTAAACCATTTTCCAAACCGGTTTAGTTCGTTCTGTGTAAACGGGGCCATACATTGCTTGTACCAGCCATAATTAGTACAGGGAGAGATAAGGAAGGAAAGATCATAACATTACATTTAAGACGAAATTCATTTGTAGACAAGCCATATGATATGTATAATAACAAAAAGTATGTACTACTATGCTCATCCCGTGAAGTTTTGGTGTTGACTATTTCTTCTCTCTATTACTACAGGGCTACGGTGAGATTGTGGATGCTGAGATAATATTCAATGACAGGGGTTCCAAAGGGTTTGGATTTGTAACTTTAGCAAATGGCGATACTGCACTAAAAGCCAGGGATGAACTGAACGGAAGAATTATAGATGGAAGAAAGATTGAAGTGAGCATGGTTCAGGGCAAGAAAAAACTGCTCACTAGGCCATTTAATAATATGAGCAGTAAGACTTTGTCTGGTACAGGGATTACTAGTGGTTTAATGTTGGTGCTCTGTTGGTGGGATAGTATATTATTGTGAGTGTCTAACTTCAGCGTCATTTTTTATTTCATTAGATTAACGAGGCCACTCCTAAATCATCGTCAAGAGGAGGAGGAGGAGGAGGTGGAGGTGGTGGTGGTGGTGGTGGTGGTGGTGGTGGTGGTGGTGGTGGTGGTGGTGGTG
>JAODVQ020194017.1:0-14264 GCA_025400075.2 Phenganax stokvisi
TTGGCTTCAAAAATGGCGGCGTAGTTAGCGTTCCAGATTATATACATTTCACTGTATGAGACTGAGCATCACCAAACAATGCTGACGTGACAATATGGCCGCCGTAAATTAATTAACCCAATCACCCAAAGCTGCACTGGACTAATGAAACCAACAAAAGTCTTTTATCAATAACAATGAAGAAAAAGATAATTTTATGTGACAAAATATAACTTTTAAAACGAAGATCGGTCAGATTCATTGAAGAACGATGCTGCTAGATGCTCCTCGACGATATTTTAGGAATTTGACTGGGTTTGTTATATCAAAACCTCCTTGTGTGATATTTACAGTTTGTTTATGTTGTTTGGCTGTTGCTCTATTTTGGCTTGGTTACTATGTGAATAATTCTGAAATTGTGGATCCCGAAGCTGAAAAGGTAGGCGTGAATACAGTGAAGGCGAACTCGTGGAGATGTGTTTGTAACTCAGCTTTGCCTTTGGTTTTTGTTGTGTCCAAACTTTTTTCCAAGGGTATTAAAGGAAAGCCTTTTGAATTGTGAAATTATTAGGACATGCAGAAATACGCATGCTATCAATACTCAACCAAGTTGGTCCTTGATACGCTGCATACACATGGGCCATACAACCGAGTGAGCTAATTAGCCCCACAAGTTTTTTGTCCAGAGACATTTAATTTTTGTCCAAAGGGAGCACTCTCGCTGACCCACTTCTAGCATGAACACAACAAAGTCTCGTTGCCTCACCACGTTTTAAATTACTGACTGGTCCCTGACTCCCTGGTACATGTAGGCTGCAATTTGTCAATATATTTCATTTTGATAAAATCTATGTCATGATATTGCTCATCAGAATGAGGCTCTCATCTGTTAGTGGGTTCCTAGTATTTTTCTTTTTCCTAGGATTGGAACGATTTTTTGACAACTCTTAGTGATGTGCAGTTTTGCATTGATAAAATGGATACAAAACTAAATCATGGCATATCAAAACTTGAAAGTAATATAACAAAATCCTTTGAGCAAAGTGGTTTCCAGCAAATCTCAATTCCGCTAACGATTGGTGTTCATGTTCAAGATGTTGACCATTATGTCCATGGCAACATAACTCATCTTACAACAATTATGGATGCCCCATTTATTGGGTCTGGTAAGATTGTATCCCAATGTTTTCCTGATATTTTTCTCTACTTGACTCTGTCATTGACTTTTGTCCAAATCCTCTACCCTCCCAATATCTGGAACACAATCCATCTATCATTTATTGTTGTCCTCTTGTTTCTGGTTCCGTGTGCTTTACTACTCATCTGACAAACTCTTTTTCCTCCTTTTTTTCACATATTTTTATCATCTTAGCCTGTTTTCTTGTATCTGCTTTCTCAATTCTGTTTCCTTTCTTTCCTGTTTCATCTCTTCATTTTTTATTTCCTTTTATCTTTTTACTCCCCTCATGGCTCAAATGCATCTGGTGTTTCCTGCCTCTAATCTCTTCACATGCTCTTCCTCAATCGCCCAAGTCTTTATAGGGTAATTGGTCTGGATAACTTGCATAATGTTTTAGGTATTTTTAAAAGAAAAATGAATTTGACATTTTCGTTGTCTGAAGTTTGGAATACAGGTACATACATAGATGTTCTTATGAACTGTAAATATTTCATATGATTTGGCAAACAACTTGAATGTGCTTGCAGCCATAAAATTCTTTAGTTTCTCTCTAGACACTGTGTACATGGATAAAATAAAATGGTGGTTCCACATTATTCTTATTTTCCTTAAAGTGTTTCAGTGAAAATTTGTAAATTTTAGAAAAGAAATGCGCCGACAAAGGCAAGAAATGTAAGCTTCCCAAAGGATTCTTTCATAGTTGTGTCACAGTTCTTGCTCCAAGTGAAGTTCTGCCTGAGTGGTGAGAATAAATCTTTGAAATTATTATTACTATTATTATTATTATTATATTTAGCCAATTATAAACACTTCTAGAAAGGGCCCCCTTTTTAGAGCCAGATCCAGTCTTTCTAATTGTCTTAAGTACATATTAGTAGCGAAAATTTCATCACAAATGAACAAACTGTTCTTAACAAGTTTGATAATTAACTTGTTAGCTGAAAAGAGTCTCTTTTTGAGGAGTAAATCATCTGATGTTAGAGAGAGTAAAATATTTAACTGTAGTGCATTGGGGTGTTCAATTATCATCCAAAGGGTTGGCAAGAGAAATTAACGGATAGAACAGTTTTGTCAATCTTTTTAATGATAATAATCTCAGCCTGACAAGTCAAATCATCAGGTATGGGACAGAGTTACTGTACTTGGTTGTTTTGTTTAATGTCATGTCAGGAGACCAGAGACGTGCAACTCATCGCTGTTCAGCAAAATGACTACAATGAAAGTTTTAAACCAAAAAAGTTGGAGTTCAAAATGTGAATCTGGTGCGATTATTTACTTCAAACATCCTGTTGACCTGAAGCTCAGAGAAAAGCTATCTGTGGTAAGAAAAAGATATGACAGTATACAGCGATTGCACATGATAACACACAACAGTGCACCATGATTGCATTCTACCAAACTAGAAGTCATTCGTTTATGTAGCGCTAAATCTTCATGAATTTGACCTAAAGTGCTTTACAGTATTCATGGCTATACTATGTGTATATAATGGAATACATTCAAGCTAAGTTATTGAAAATCGTAGTACAGGGAGGAAAGCTACAACTTTGGCAGTTAGAAGTGGACAGACTCTTTTCACATAAAAATTGTGTTCATATGGACAGTCGAGCACTCACCCTAACTGGCGCTTAGCCTATATATTAGCAAACAATAGTATAATGGTATAGTGCTACACCAGGATATAGCACAGCTCAGCTGGAGCTACGGTACATAAAACTGCTAGTAGGAAAGTTAACCAACACTTTTAATTTGCATTGTTCAACATGCAGGATGAACGAGCAAAGGCAAACCTTCATCTACAAGTGACAAGTTATTTTCTCTTTATTCTTGTCATAACTTCCATCATTTATGGAATGCTCAAAGGAAAACCTCTCAAAAATAAAAAGGTGAGTAATAGGTCAACTTCACAATTTTACAACTGGGTCTATGATAGAACAGTGCTGTTTGTAGTATACTGCGTAAAGTTAGATGGTGCAAACTTTTCTATTTATGTTTCGAAAGCCTTAGAGATAATACATGTCAGTAGATGTAACTCTTATCAGCATGGTGTTCTTGTTTGCTAAATGCTTTTCATGTTATTCAACTTTCTTACAGGTAAATCTTGATGCAAATGGCATTTGACCATAACTTGAACTTGCTTCAAGTCTATGAGATATAGATTCTCCAATATTTTCACTGAAATTCGACACAACTGTGAAAAACAAACGCATACTCTCGGTTAATTGGACACAAACTGATGATAATTGTTCATGTGTTTCTTTCACTAAATTGAATGTTGGTAACTTTTTTTAAGCAAATAGTGTGTGCATTGAATTAATATTTATGATATCAACTGGCACTTGCACATAGTGCAGTTTCTCTGCGTAGATACTTTGGCTTTTAGCCTGCCAAACACTTACACCCAATTACTGAAACATTGCCTATTGTGATGAAGTTGAAAATTAAGTTTTTGCTATGTTGTAGTTTAAAGTGATTATATGCTATGCTGGTTAGACCTGGACCCTGGGTCAGACTGTTTCATGTTAGGGAGAAGTAACCCATTTGCATGTGCAATGGCTCTATCTATGTTAAGTTATTTTGTATGTCATCTTTACTCCATTCCTTCAAAATATCTTCACATTTTCTACAATTAATAAAATGTAAATATTTAGTTTGAGTCATTTCACTTAAAAAGTTAATTGCAGAGTCTGGTAAAATTTTTTATCCCGTTCGGCAGTAAAGCTGAAACATTGCTAACAACATGACCTGTTCTCTCTATTGTTTCCAAATGTAATGAGACCGGAACCCATTCTTCTTGGTGCCATTCGAATTTAATATTCATGATTCCTGTTTGTTTAGGACCTTTGATATAACACCCTGCTTCCCAAATATGACCATCTATCACTTCTGAATCAAATTCTGTGATTTCCTTTTCCACTGGTTCGCCTGTTTTTCCATCATTCATTTTTGAGACATCATTCTCAACCTTAACTTCGCCAAATTCTTGCCCAGAATTCATGAACTTGTAGCTATACCCACAAATAAACACAGGTTGTCCGAAAATTTCCTTGACTCGTTCTTCACGGCTCAACTTCTGCCAAATAGTGTCGAGAGCATGTTCCTTCCTAAAAATTTCTGCCTCATTTTCCTCGTTGAAAAAATGTTCAGCCAGTTTCCTGTGAACTGCACTGGCTGTGGCCTTGTTCTCATTGTCCAAATAATCAACAGTGACTTTATCTAATGCCACATAAGCACCAAAACCCACTAACCAAACAAGCCCACCAGTTGTCAATAACACCCCTCGAACTACGGTCCATAGCTTTCTTTTTAGTGATTTAGCCCTCGAATTAGGGCTTCTCTGATAAAATCTATGATTTAAAATCAACCAAACTGTTCTTGTGCGAGCTATCAAACCAGTTTTAAAAGTTGGATACAATCTATTCGATGTCCACAGCAATCGATTTGTACGCACTAAATTTTGTCCCAAATTTACCTTTAAATTTCCAGTATATTTTGTCTCATTTTTCGAGGCACTTGCAACTATTCTTTCTCTTGATATAAACGTAAAAAATTTTGAAAAAGTGAAACGATGAGACATAATTTGAAGTTGAAGGTACGTAGAAATTTAAAGACCAAAGGATGATGAACTAACACAAAGTAATGCGATCAGGCGACCGCTGGAAATTTTGGCGCAGATAGCGAAAGAGATCCTGGCGATTAGCGCAATTTTATTTCTTTTTGTGTTTGGTTTTAAATTTTTATCTTTTTGTCTGTTTATTTTCTCTCTGACTCCATTTCCTCTTGTACTTTGTTTTGACAATGTTTCTCAAGCGTCCCCTTAGTTTGCTTTCTCTTGCTTTTGCCTTTACTCGGGCTTCTACTTCTAGGTTTTTTCTGTATTGCATTTCCACCTTTCTTGTTGCCAACTGTCAAGGCCCCTCCAACAACCGCTGCAGTGAATGGATTCATTTCTGTGGTTTTCTTACAGTTATTGTCCACTTGAGAATATACGTTGGTTGGCTGTAGTGCACAAATAACAGTACTTGATCGTCGGACTACTCTACTGAAAAATCACACTCGTTTTCAAAGGCACTATGCCTAAAGATTGATCCAATATACTCCAAGGCAATGCGTTTGTTGTTATTCTTCCACTCATAACTTGATACCTACTAATTTGCATATTCTCATTGTAATTCCTATTAACAGGTTCTCTATTCTTTAACTGTCTGTTATAACAACGCGTGTTTGGCTTTCTCTTGTCGTTTTTACTAGCGTCATTTTCATCTTGTATCCTGTTTATTCAGCTTCTTTATTTGAGTTGTTTTAAGAGGTTAATTCAACTGTTCATCAGGTAAGTTTCTTGTAAGTGGTGTTTTGACTAGTAATCATCTGGAGTCGGAGCAGATGTGGGAGCCAAGGAGAAAAGACAGCATAAATAAATCTTTCTTAGTTGTTAGTATGCGACTACAAGAATTACGTCCAGGGCTGCCACTCTTGAGACTTTGTTCCCCACCCCAATGCCAGTTGCATCTTGTGGAGGTTTTAGAATATAATCACCAGTGTGTCTTTGTTTCATTCTAGGTACGTATGGAAGGTGTGTCAGTGCTAGAAGATGTGATTTTCAAAGATGAGGTTTACATTAACGGTGGACGTATTGTACCTCATAAATCAATTGGGAATTCTTGTACTGAACCTACAATCATCATGTAGACACCTTAAGACAAAGATATAGCTTGGACTTTAAAAATAGGTACGCAGAGCGTACTGTACCTGCGCAGTTGTGTTTGCAACACTGTTTAAGATGTGTTAATGTAAATGTTGAAACGTCTTCACCAGTCGTGCACAATTTATAGGCTGTTTTAACAGCATGGTTGAAGATTTATTGTGTAAACGTGAAGATGAATATGAAAGTAAGCCTCCATTCACGCATCTTTAATATTCAATGACCATGATTGTGTTAATCTACGTGCTCTCGTGCCGGGACCATCCAGTTTGTTTGGAGCTCAAAGAATATCGGAACGCAACATCATTTTGATCATTTGAACAAGTTTAATTTAGTGGTAACATGGCCATTATGGACAATTTAAATGTCTTATCTGTACACTAAACTATAAATGCTCTAAAGCTCCTCACAGAGAAGCTCACTCGGTTCTCCCAATTAATCGGAATATTAAAATGCACAAATTCTTCAACCCAGTAAAACCAGAAACGTTACACTAATTATTGTTTTACTGTCTCATTGCTTTACTTTCGTGGCTTGCAATACTTCCTTAGCTTTCCAGGGATTGTGGGGTTACTTAGAATTTCATAATAGGTACTCCGTGAGCTGAGTGTCGTATGGTGGTCGCATGTGCGAGTTAAGGTCACAGAGTCCACACAGTTGAGAAACGAGACCGTAACCGCTGGAAACGAAAGTGCAGACAACGAAAGAGAATAACTCGCCGACGTCATTGGCTACATCCAAGGCAGTGATCCAGGGTACTAAACTCTTCCACTACCAATGAACTGAGAAATCTATCTCGAGAATATTGTTTCAAATTTTGGATTTGGTTTCATATAAATAGTCTGGTAGAATGTTTTTATGTAGCTATTGTGCAACACTCTCCCACTGAGCTATATATGATATAATCAGTACTTTCTCCTTTGCAGATAAAACTATTAAAATGATACATACAAATGTAGTAGAGGTTTGTTACTTTATATACGTCAACAAGAGTGAGTTGTTTCTGCATGATAGCATGAATTATTTTTCGTTAGATTTTAGATTAGATTTTGCATATTTACAAGCAAAATTTGATAAAAACATACAATTTTTACATTTTAAACGTAATACGTAGTTAGTAAAAACATCCTAAAAACCAGCACATCAATAAACTTGACCAGGACTACCTACAACCCTTCCCCCCAAAAAACAATGGTTTTTTGCCAAAACCGTTTCCTTCGTTTTTCATCCGCCATTTTTATTTGCATTTTGTATTTTATATTTTTGTTCGCAGAGTTTTTTCATTTTGTAGTTTCACTTTTCGTTGTTTTTGTTCCTTTGGTTTTTAAAGTTTTAGTGTTTGTATTATAAGTTTAATGTCAAGGAATTTAGTCCTGGTGGTGCCTTAAAAACCAGGACAACAAAGCACATCTTAGACCAGAGTAATCACAATAGCGCATTGAGTTTAAAGCACAATCCCATGCCAAAAACCTGCAATTCTTTTAATTGCAGGCTCCAGGTAAAAGATTGTTTAATCTCCATGCTTTGCAGTCCCAATTACCCTTAAAAAAATTAGCCTTAGCTGACTTATGTAATGTCCATAATTCTGAACTAAATCTTACCAGGTGATGACGATGATCTTTCGTTGACGACACCTGAAACCTATAGTACCCGCATGCAACCTAATAGGGGACCCCCACCCAGCATGCCAAAACAATTTATCGAAACCGCACCTGAAGTTAGGAGGTCCTCCAATCCTTCTGTGTCCAACACTCGCGTACCTGAAACTTAGGCCTATTGGAACATTTTGTAATTCATCCTATCTGAGTTATGTTAGCTGCACATCAACCACCAGGACTCTCTATAGTATTTATTTAGTTTTTTAGATCTTAAAGCGTAATACACGCTTGAATATATCTTATATAAATACTAAACAATGATACTCTATTACTCTAATTTTAACCACTCCAAAATATAGTAACCAAACAACCCTCTCTTTCCACTAAACCCTTCTAGTTTAAACGCTTGCAATTCTGCTTTGTCCTTTCTGCAACTGCAGAAAAGACAACCTTGACATAAGCAGTTGCAAGCGTACCACGCACAGACTTTAAACTGACAATAATCAAACAAGGACAAGAGTGCTTGGCGTCACAGTTACCAAGTCTTGTAAAAAAATTAAAGCACGCTCAGAATGCCAATAAAACTTTCGAAATCAACTTTCGAATTCGTGGAACTCGAGTCCTTGTTTAATTTTTTTGTGGAGATTTAGCCAAGCCTTATTAAGGTCACATTATATCTTCACTTTCTCATGACTGATTCACAGTCCTCCATCTCATTTCCATTTCATTTCCTTTTCATTTACCATGTTTAAATAAAGAGTGATTGATTGAGCCGCTTTCTCCCTTGTATAATATGAACTTAATATTTTTTTCTCCATCTAATATTTGGCTCTAAAGATTATGGTTAATTGACTTGAAGTAATCAAAATGAGCAGACCAACGCATTGCCGCAACTATTTAATTCCATCGTTTTGTTCATCGACTTCGAATTTTTTTGTTCCGCATATTTTTCGCCATCTTGGAATTTTTTTGCCGGATCATTGTTTTCTGATCGGAAGCGCGTTTATTTTAGTTTGTTTATTGTTTCAGACCGTACGTTATTTCGTAGCTACTCTTTCGAATTTAAGTTTTTTTTAGCAATTTAGTTGTTTTTAACATCGATCAAAAAATTTGACGAAGCTCAAAGGAATGTTACATTTCTTTGAACTTGGTCGTATATCCTGGTAGTAATTACAAACTGTCAAAAGAATGACAGAATTTCTGGTTTTGCTGAACTTTGCTTTCTTCATTGGCACACTATGCGCTACTTATGTATTTACCACCAGGATTTTATAATGAATTTACCTTTGTACCTTTGTAGCGGTCAGCATTTGCATTGGCCCAGGATAACCCATGATGATGCCTCATTGGCCCAAGATATCCAGTGGTAATGCCTCATTGGCCCAAGATATCCAATGGTAGTGATTTTCGTAATTCGTGTTTTCCGTTGAGTCGGTTCATTTACTTTCCTCCGATTCTAATTGTTATATTGTCTTGTTCTCATTATTCCATTTCTCCTGGTTTGGATTGTTGTATTGTTCGTATTGTTCCATTTCTTTGCACTGATTTTCCATTTCTTCTGGTCTTGATTGTATATTGTTCTCATTATTTCATGTTTTCTTCTGATTTCAATTGTTTTATTGTTCTCGTTATTCTATTTCTACTAATTTTCTTTGTTGTGTTGTTCTCATTATTCCCCCGCGTTCTTCTGATTTCAATTATTATATTGTGTCATTGTTCCGTATCTTCTGATTTTAGTTATTATACTACTCGCATTCTTCCACTTTTTCCTTCTGATTCAATTGCTATTTGTTCTCGTTAATTCATTTCTTTATTTTGATTTCAATTCCGTATTGTTCACATTCCATTTCTTCTGATTGCAACTGTTATATGGTTTTCATTATTCCTTTACGTTCTTGTGCTTTGCTCGTTTTTCAAATTGCTACAGTTTTCGTATTTGTTTATAATTCCAAATGCATGCCCCAGGTTGCAGTGGTCCTCTGGTTCTGGATTGTATCTACATACAGTCCTACCATCTGAGCTGTATCTTGATACGACTCTCAAATTTGTAAAATGGTACCAATCAACTGCGAATTCCCGGTACTCAAGACTAAGTATTACGAATTCATACTTGTTCGGTGCCCAAGCACAAACCCAGAGCTACCAACATCTTTCTCAATCTGACAACACGAAATGCGTCGCAACGGGAATGAAGCAGCGTGAAGACTTCTTCACCTGTCCATTGAAGACTGGATTTATGAAGCCTACGTCGCGCTTACTGAGTAAATTGCGTACGCTCAGGCACGTGATTGTATAAGTCATCATGCCATGCTTAGGGGGCGCCTAAACAGTATTTACATCTTGTTAGGTGACGGCATGCCACTATTGCAACTAAGTTGCATTCATTTTTAAGCAAGCCAAATTATTACCATATTCAGTTGCAACTACTTGCCAACTTACATTCATTTTCGACTTACTAGAGTAGCTAAAGTGTTTGATACGCCTGGATTCTGTGAATTTTTTAAGCTTCTGTTTTCGGGTTTCATCTCTTTTAACATTATGTATCATATTATATTGTATCTGTGTCACATCTTGTTGTATCTATCTGTTATATCTATCTATTACATTTTAATATATTGTAGTGAATTAAAGTATAATGTTAACAGTTGTCGGGCATCTTCAATCCTTCTTGGTAAACTGGCAATGGTGTCATGACTTCAATAAGCTTCTAAGGCATCTTGTTTACTGTATCTACAGCTGCATCGGAATCGGCTAATTATCTTATATAACGGCATCGGAATCAGATAGTCAATACATATAACGGCATCGGCTTAGTTATCATATATAACGAAATCGGCATAATTACCCTCTATAACGGCATCGGCATGATTATTTATAACGGCATCGGCATGATTATTTATAACGGTATCGGCATGAGAATTTATAACGGCATCGGCATGATTATTTATAACGGCATCGGCATGAGAATTTTATAACGGAATCGGCATGATTATTTATAACGGCATCGGCATGAGAATTTGTAACGGCATCGGCATGATTATTTATAACGGCATCGGCATGATTATTTATAACGGCATCAGCATGATTATTTATAACGGCATCAGCATGATTATTTATAACGGCATCGGCATGATTATTTATAACGGCATCGGCATAATTATCATATATCACGGCAAAGGAGTCTCATAATTATCGTGACTAATGGTTGGAGACTGAACGTTCATATAATGTTCTTTCAGTGTCTTCGTAACATTCCTCTTTTGCTCGTCTTTATAACCTTCAGTAGTTGAGTATAGTCCTTGTGCATAATGTGCATGTTTGGAGCGTTGCAATTGCATGATTATTTAGCTTCTTCCAACGAGTGATCCTTCCAAATTAATATGACGTCAGAGGCGTCGAGGATCCAGATAATTATCATTTACTACATTTTACATCATTACATTGTATGTATTATTATATTATTATTAGTAAGAGATAAAGCCCGAGAAATTCTCCGCTTGTCGTGCATCTAAACATGTTTTCTTGGCTGCACACGCACTAAATTTGCTGTTGATCAGTCTGAAGGAGCATGCGCAATTTACTCAATAAATGTGACGTACACTGCACAGACCCAGTCTTTAATAGTCAGATGAAGAAGCTTTCACGCTATTTCATTCTCGTCGCGACGCGTTCCGCGTTGTCAGATCGAGAGAGATGTTGGTGGCCCTGAATTTGTACTTGGGCGCCAAACAAGCATGAATTCGTGGTACTTAATCCTGGGTACCACGAATTCACACTTGGTTGGTATCATTTCACAAATTCCAGGGTTGTATCAAGATCAGCCCGGGCAGTAGGGCTACATCTAGGTATAATACTGAACTTTATAATTTTTCATATCAACGCCAGAGTTGTACCTAAAACCAAATTAAACATGAAGAAATTCTCAAAAAAACGAAGGAGTGAAACAAGTTTTGACGTGTCTGGCGAGAGCATATTTCATGTACAAATTACCTGACAATAAATGGAAAACATTTCTACCATAAATTGAGCCCACAGTCAGTTTTTTAGCGTACTCTCAGCTTTCTCATTCATTGTATGTTAATTTCGTAAGCGGTGACGTCACAACAAAGGTTAAAGTAAAGTCACAATGCTACAAAACAATATATAAATCTTGATAATACCTTTCGCCTAGCTCAAACCGGCCAGTAGGTAGTAGGTACGGCGTGATGTTTTGCTACATGGTTAAAGAAGCTTGATTCAATTCGTTTATCCAACGTTAAGACGTACTTCATACTGTTTTCGCATTTCTATAAAAATTAGAAATATGTAAACCCGCCATGTCCTATCGCAAATGGATTGTAACTACACTATTACAATTGACCTTGACCACCAACAGATGATCTTGTAAAACAATGCAAGAATGCAAGTTTATACCTTAATTACCTTAATTTGTTACTATACTTTAATTATGCCTTAATTATACCTTAATTGTTATTATTCCTTAATTTGATTTGTTTTGGACGATATCCTTTGCTTCTTCTTTTTGGCTTTATGTTTTTCGTGTGCTTTTTCAATAATTCTTTGCGATATTTGAAAGCTTCAGTTGTCCTTTTAAAAAGACGGTGGCTTATTTTACTGAGGTGAAGACTGAGGTCTTCTTTTACAAAGATATCACTTGTTTTCACACTTGTTTGCACTTCTATAAAACAGGGAAATATGTGCATATATAGACCGCTGTTTTCCAATTTACTGTAAGCATTATAATATGAGCAGCAGGAGAGAGTCATTCAAGAAAACACAGTGGCCGAAGTCTTGCCATAGCAATTAACAATGAATTATGTACTTTCGAACTCGCTCTGAAAATATTTTAAAATTCGCCATGAAAAACAACCCTCTTCTTGTGTGCCTTAAAGCTAATTAATACATTCACAAAATAGTAATAAAACTTCGAAAAAATTACTGATATATTCGTCATTAAGAGAAAACGGCAAAAATAAAAGATTCTCAGAGATATGCTGACCGGAAATTAACGTAATATTATTCCAGACACAAAATGTTCTTGCACAAACTTGTGGTCGCAAAAATTTCGCTTAGTTTAAGTAATTTCGATAAAATTTCGTTTAAAAAAGTTTCCCAAAGATAGTAGGCGAATTAGGGCACAATACTTTTGGCTATTGCAGGGTTAATATTAGCGAAAAAGACACCAAAGCCGGTCCAAAAGTGTTTGTCGCTTCGTAATGTGTTGTCTGGCTTCCGCCACTATTTTCGTCGCTAAAGGTACAATAATTTCGCAAAGAACCGTATAAAGATGTACATGTGTACCTTTTGTGTCTTCGTAGGAGCTTCTACTAGCTTTTACAACTTTTTTGAGGTCTTATTTGACAACTTTTCAGCGCTAAATTTAATTTTTGAAGTGCGCGATGAAAATTTTCAATTTGGAAGAAAATTTTTGCCGCCTAAAATTCTCTTCTCTGATTGGCTACTGCAGTTTATTGCCTCTAAGCGTCACGGACTATCTACATCATATCAACCAAATACACACTATGCTCCCAAATGCACCATTATGTTCGTTTTACCACCATGCATTCCAAATGGTGGTCCAGTGAAAAACAAGGATCAGTCTATATTTTGTTGTGGTCACTTTCTATGCTTTAGTTTTTTCAAAACAGCAAAATTTGCCATGAAAATTCACAAAAAGGAATTCGAATCACGTACTGAGTTAGTGGCTATATCTTTTCACGTTAAGCAAATCAGTAAAAACATTGTCTTAGAAATTCCCCCCTAACCCCTGCAAAATGCAATAATCCCCTACTGTAGGAAAAATTGGGGGGGGGGGCTAAAGCCCCCCAGCCTTCCCGTCTCCGCGGTCCCGGAAAAAAATGGTTTTAGCTATACAAATAATCTGAGTTCGCAACCCCACTTCAGTTTAGATCACGTTTAGATCACGTTAGATTCACGTTCTATTTTAGATCAGTGTCACTCGTTGTGCGTTTGACTCGTTTCAGTCCCCCATTTAAAACAGAGCAATGGCGGATGGGAAAGAGAAAAAGCAAAGTTTTTTTCAAAAAGAACCCTTTTTTCGTCGTTCTATTCTGGCACTTTAGAATGCTTTCTCGCTTTTGGCCTTCAAATCCAAAGCGAGCGAAGGACATGCACAATGTCTGTGTTATTTAAACCGCAGTATAACTACGAGAAACAAGAAACTTCGTTGATATACAACAGTCGAAGAGCCGGTGACAAGCACAAAAGGACCGATGAGAGCTTATTAGTGTTTGGCTATTCATGTAATGTGTATTGCGATGATGAAAAGGCGGTGTATTTCGACGAAGGCAAACATTTGATACCATGGATGGGAGATGAATCACTCATGATTGATAGGTATCGTATCGTAGTTTATCGTTGAATAATTTTTGTACAGAAATTTTAGAATCAGGGTCTGACCACTCTGACAAGCTAATATAATTTTTAGTAGAGGTAGTAAAGTGGTATGTAATTTTATGACTCTTAGATGAGGAGTATACCACCCTGCACACATCCCCCAGTCAAATGGTGCCTGATTGCTTGTACTTATATATTCAGATTTGATGGTCGGCTTTTGTTAGAAGATATTTCACCATTTGTATCACAAAAGCCAGAGAGTGGCAGACAGCTAACATATGAGGAACAAGAAATTGAGAGACTGTGTGACGAAGAAAGATATCAAGCATTGAACAATGAAGACCACTCGGAAGATGAAGGTTTGTGTTCTTTCAGGAGTACCGTATTTACTCATTTGAGCGCCGCGGCGCTCTTTAAATTTTCAGTGTTTTAGATGCGGCGCTTATTC
>JAODVQ020194125.1:0-12676 GCA_025400075.2 Phenganax stokvisi
GATGTCGTCAAGGAAAATTGTCAAGGAAAAATTGTCCGTCTGTACGGGGCTTTAGTGCAACGATTTTTAACATCTTGTCAATATACCTGAAGATGGAGTTATACTCCGATACGTTGTAAATTAATAAAGTTTTTCATAGCCTTTGTGGTCGTTATTATTCAAACGAATATTTTAATTATAATTGAGCGACAATTATTTGAGGACAACGACAACAACGACATCCTTTAACCATACCTGTTGTTTCCTCCTCATCTTCGACCTTTTTCCTCGCAAAGGCATCATCTGTCGGCGTTCTTTCTTTCATTTCGGTTGACTTCAATCTAATCAACACCTCTTCAGTAGAAGCAAGTTTGATTGTATCAGTTCTTTTTTCTGTAAAGTGAGTTTTCATCAAAAATTAAACTGTGAAAGACGTTTCTAAACAGATTTGTGCAAGCAAACTAATTTTACATAAAGATGAACACAAAGAAGGACTTTGGTCAATCGTATATCATCTGTGAATATGTCTTCACCATGCAAAAGTTTAGATAAACATGGAGAAAAAGACAGACCAAAGTCTTTGGACAAAGTTTTCAAACCATCTCTGCAATGACTATGACTTCACCGTGCACAAGTTTACATAAACATGAACAGGCCTGGTGAGAAGGGGGGTCAGCGTGGTCTTTGACCAAGGGCCCACGATCAAAAGGGGCCCATTTTTTAGCAAAAATCGTACATTATATATCCGAATATTTCAACTGAAAAGCGGAATTTTGTATTGAATACGGAGGAAATACAGTTTTAGAACAACCAGCGTGAGCCCCTTTCAGCCACTGTATGGCTTTGTCACAATTTATGACCTAAATCACACAACAGCAACAACTACGTGTGCCATGTCATGTACGTAATAAGAAAGCACAAACTTAATTTAGAGCGGGGTATTTGGAAGGGGGGAGCCGGGGAGGGCCCATAAAGCTTATTTGACCAGGGGCCCCAAATTCAGCTCAATGCTTTAGAATACCAACCTATGAAACCTGTTGAACGATCATAACTCGTTGTATCAGTAGAATCC
Organism: Phenganax stokvisi; assembly: GCA_025400075.2. Taxonomy (NCBI): domain Eukaryota; kingdom Metazoa; phylum Cnidaria; class Anthozoa; order Malacalcyonacea; family Clavulariidae; genus Phenganax; species Phenganax stokvisi. The sequence continues at coordinate 1,052 of JAODVQ020194125.1, forward strand.
ATAGTGGGTTTTTGAGTGAAAGTATTTCCAACGAACACGCAAGACTTTACCGTCGTGTTCCAAGCATAATTGACTTTGCAGACGCATTTTTCGTTTTTGCAAACAGTATTTCTCTCAATGCAGTGTCCATCATATAAACAGCCATGTTTTGGAATACACTGATGCTGGAACAGTTCGTAATTTTGTTTACATTTGCACTGACCTTCGTGACAAACTGAATTTGGATCTGTGCAGAAAAATAATAGGAAGGCTTGATTAGCAAAAAAGTTTTTAAAGAAAGGTTACCACGTATAAGATTACTACGACATGACATCTGATGTGAAGTAGGATTCGAAATATCAACTGAGTTACAAAACAATTATCCACACGAAAACGTCCCAAAACAACAAAGCGTTACATAACTACTTTGCCTGTCATGGTGTCGTTATCACTTGAAGAGACTTACAAAACATTCATCCACCCGAGTGCATCCCACAACAGCATGACGTTACACAACTACTTTGCCTGTCATGGTGTTGCTATCATTCCGAGCGACACCAAAACATTCATCCACCCAACATTACTACTTTGCTTGTCATGGTGTGGTGATCACTCAGAGTGACTTACAATACACTCGTCTACCCGAGTACATCATGAAAGAACTTGAACGAAGTTATTTCTGCTAAGTATAAGATAATATTACCTGAACACTTTGGACTACAAGCCATTTTATCCGAAGGTTTATTCAGCAAGGAGCACGCTCCAGTTACCCGGACGCCACTGGAGATCTCACACCACACTTCTCTCGTACCATTCCCCAACCAAGGTGAGGCCATCCATCGCGCTCCAACACAGTGATAGGTCAAAGGCTGACAAGTTTGTTTTTGAACGAGATCCGACGAACAAGCTTTTCCACCAGTATGTGGGGCAGATATTACAACGCGGGTCCTCGTTTGATAATCTGTAATATATAGTGAAATAACCCATGTAGTCAATGAATATATGATTTGGGAAATTCGTCATTAAAAGTCTTTTAACTATCTGTTTGTTCATATTCGGGTAAACTTGTGCACGGTGAAAACATGGTCATTGAAAATATGGTTTAGAAAGTTGACCCAAGTCTTTATTCTATCTTTTTGTTCATGTTTATGTAAACTTGGGCAGGGTGAAGACATATAGTCATTGAAGATATGGTTTGGAAACTTGACCAAATTCTTTGTTCTATCTTTTTGTTTATGTTCATGAAAACTTGTGCACGGTGCATTGAAGATATGGTTTGGAACTTGACCAAAGTCTTTGTCCCATCTTTTCGCTTGTGTTTATGGAAAAACGATTCAACAGAAAATAAAGCTCTTTCCAGAACTTTCCAAGCTTGGAAGAACTTTCAAAACCATATCTTCATTGACTCGGCCAACTCGACTAAGACAATTATATAAACACATATTAAATGCACTAACATTTTGTGTTATTTTCAAAGCAGTTTCTCCCACATTCGCTCCAGGGACTCCAAGGTGACATAAAACAATCACCAGGACACGATACGTCACATCGTCGTTTTGACGTCACAGACAATTGCGAAATATTGTTAATAACATCTTGTAGGAGTAGAAACGATGCTGCAGCATCCGATAACCTGAATTCAGAAATATAAGGTTAACAGTTTTAAAAGCTTAAATACGAGCCAGACGAACTTAATATTTTAAATTCCAAAGGCGATATTAATGTGCGAGCTATTTTAAACGCTCGACAGCTTGAAAATCCATAATCTGACGTCGAGTATTTGAACTGACTTCCAAACGTGTCAATAACGCAAGAAATATTGCATGGAACTTATAGCTATCTTTTCCAAAATACGTCAAGCATCTTTTCATCACAATATATTATCGATTTCTCACGTTACATTAAATTAAACGGTGCATACATTTTTAGGAACTCTCTGTACAGTAGAAAATATATTATCGAAGCATATGAACACTTACTTTTTAAAGTTTCCATAACAGAAATGCAGACTGACAATCTCCCCATCACTCCTGAGACACGTGGTCTCCCTAGTCTGTATGCCGTCCCCACACCCCTGACCATCAACATAACACTTGGACCACGCCCCATGAGTTAAACTATACTCATAACACGGTATCCCGTTACACGGCCGATACTGCCTCAATTCTGGACATTGTCGTCCCCCGTGTTGTGGTGCTATTATAACTGGTCTGGATCTTTCGATTCTGGCATCGAGTCCGCAGTCGCTGGTACAGCTGGACCACTCACCCCAGTCTCCAACGACGCAATCGACCGGGCACGGTATTTTGCAATCACGTTCACGAGGCATGGACGCAATGTCGGCACACTGTGAATCGTCCAAGACAATTCCATTGTCATCTTCGCATTTAACTGATCTGTATTGCATACCTAGATTGGTAATGACATGTTAATAATGAAAACAGAACCCAGTAACTTTATCTTAAACCAAATCGCCCCGTAAAGTAAGTCTGAAAACATGGCGTTACAATACTACCTTGCTTGTTCTCGAGTGGCTATCAGTTGGAGAGACTTACAAAACATTCATCCACCCGAGTAGGTCCCACAACAGCATAGCGTTCCATTACTACTTTCTTTGTCATGTCAGAAAGACTTAGCAATCTTACCTGAACCACAGCCAGCTCCCATTGTGTGATTCAGTTGACAAGTCGACCAATCGCTGCTGACAACGTTGCCAGGCGACGGGCAGGTACAGTTCCGACGTTCTTGCAATGGAAAAGCTTTACATTTCTTCGTCGAGGTCGTGTGTTCATTTCGTAATGGCCTACGCCATCTGTCTTGGAAGCAATGAAACCTCCCTTGAACACAGCCGCTCCACGGGGCCCAATAAGACAACACACAATCGCCTGTCAAAACAAACACATTGCTTACAGCCATGCGCACACGTCGTCATTCTAGTTGGCAGATAGAAATTGGTCGACTAACAATTCCAATATTTTTAAAACAGAGCTTTTAGTTGCATTTTTCGCAACAACTCCCGTGCAGGTAAATATTACCATCAAGTTTTGTTTTGGTATATAAATTTCACGGCTACTCACACCATCCAGTCGGAAAGGTCGTCCCGCCGATATAGAGAACAAAATAGCAAAGTAGGGCATGTTGGAGGTGCATTGATAGAAAATGGGTTAACAAGAAAAATAGCAGAGAGTTTAGTTGTGGAACTCTCACGTAGACAAGATACTTATTTGGTGTTAGACAAAATAGCGGTAATAAAGTAAGAAGGATGGCGGTGCATTGTCACTCAGTGTGCGAACAAAAGAACTTTTCAGATGGATTAGTCAACCCTACAAGTGACAAAGCTTTCGTATAGAAAAGTAGGATCGTCCGACGTCAGACGAATAAAAACTACAGAGTTGAACACTGTATCTTTGGGGCCGGTTGTTCGAAAGGTGGGTAGCACTAGCCAATTAGTAGTATTTTTTTGTAGTCTTCGAAAAATTTCCCATTGATCTTTATAATATAAAATTACGATAGATATCAATAGATTAAAATTTCTAATATGTAAATGTCGTTGACCAAAATAGAAGTGTCCGCAGTTGTTGTCCAATTTTATGAACGTTGAAAAATTCACTATCCAACGGAGAGCGCCAACCAACTTTCGAACAAGCGGCCCTGTTTGACACGGCTATTTAGCCAGCTAACAAGAGACCATTGATCTATAAACGCAAGGGACATACCTGGACAAGCAAGCGTGCAATTCTGAACGGAAGCCGGTTTCGGAGCCTGTTTTAAGCATATCCATTCTCGGGTGGGATCAGGCGAACAAGTTACATTACGTGTTTGGGTTCCGTTTCCACAAATGTCACCTTTAACATTGAGCTTACATGTACTCCAGATATCCGCTGACCACTTGAAAGAAGTGCACGCAGGCTCATTGCAAAGTTGTTTGTCTACAAGACTTGGACAAGCTCTGCCCAGACCTTGGGCCGGTTTAAGCACTGCTCTATAACGCGTCTGCAAAAATAGAATATTGGTTATAAAAAGACATTGATTATAATCTATATTGCATATCTACATTGTATTTCTTAAATAGCGCAAATATTATGAACATGTACAATACCTGACTTTGATACAGACACTTTAATGATATATTTTATTCTGTCTAATACCAAAAATTTTACCCGTAATCAAACTTAGAAAAAGGAAAATGGAGGACACCAAACGAGTTCTACCTGTAGACTGTCCCCACAAGAATTGGAACACTTTAGATCCCAGTTTCCCCAATCGCCGACTGCGCAATCTTCTGTACAAGGCACGTGACAGTTTTCTGCGGTGCTGGGCTTCTTTGATTGGTCGCAAAATGACTCGGCTACGAAACTTGAATCTGATTGGTCCTGACACATCACATGTCGCTCTTTACGCCCTTGACCACAGCTCATCGCAACGTCATCTGGAATACAACTGGCAAACGAGGCGGCAAACCATTTGTAGCTGGGAAAAATAAATTTGTATGAATTTATTTATATTGCATGAAAAGAACTCAAAAAAAATCCTAGTTCTTATATTAGGCAACTTAAGATTCTACGACGCGAGTTGAACAACGCGATCGTAAATATTGGGTTTATTTATGTTGAAAATATTGCGTAGAAACTGAAAAACAGCATTACCGATATTACAGTAACGTTTCAGTATTTTGACGATTCTGCAAACATTAGAAACAGCCTCAGCTGTGTTTGAAGAAACTGAGCTATATACTGCGTCGTAATTCGGATTAGGGCGACGTGATTTTCAAAAACTCAAGTCGTAAACAACGTGAACTTTGTACGCATTACAAATCACAAGTTTTTGTCCGTTGGAAACATTCTCGTCTTCGCTTTGACTGGTAATGAATCGAAAAACGTCTTTCATGAATAAAAATGAAATCCAGATTTTAAGGATAATCCAATCTTACCTTTTACACGGCACTATAGGACAATCTTCAGTCTCCGTAAAATCTAGGGCGGAAAGAGGTGGGCATGTGGCGCTAAACCCACCCCGGGCCGGACTCAAGTTCACGACCTGACGTGATCTTCCTCTAACGGGTTTGGAACGAACGCAAGTGTTTGGACATTTGGACCACGCAGACCAACTTGTCCTCACACAATAGTCATCACAGGGTTTCCAACACTCTTGCAAACCTCTATAGAAAATGAACACAATATGTCTTGAGACTGATTCACGACAACAGAAACTGTTAACGTGAATTGGCAACAAGTTTTCCTCGACAAGTTTCTCCACTTGCTCATGTGTACGACGGACAAGTTTCCCTTGACAAGTTGCTTGACGAGTTCACTAGCTCGTGTGTACTACGAACAAGTTTTCCTTGACAAGTTTCTTGACGAGTCCACTTGCTCATGTGTACGACAGACAAGTTTTCATTGACAAGTTTCTTGACGAGTTCACTTGCTCGAGTGTACGACCAAGCTTAAACTTACTTCGGTGGAGCTTCCAAAGTGGACTGGAAACAATGCGAGGTGGCAACAATACGTCCATCCGACCTTGTACAAGAAATATTCCTTATCTGGTACCCCGACCCACAAGTGGGTGGGGTTGCTTTCCCCTGGGGGAGAAGCTGACAAGTTTGCCAAGGTGTGACACTCCACGTGTAATAGAAGCAAAGCTGCATGCTTCCACATGAACGATATTTTATTTCCACTCCATCAGACGCGTTCCCAGGACACGGTTTACCCCCATGGTAAGCCTTTTGTATTACATAACGTTTGCTAACTTGAGTGCCTAAAAAGAAAACATAGCACCTTTAAAAACTCAGTAATAATTCACGAGAAAGAAAAAAATCACTACAGCATTGCATGTTTTTATATCTGATAAACTGTTATCTTAGTTTTAAATTTGATTGCTCCGTTTCTGCAATGATGATTCTCAAAATAACTTTATCAGTAAATTTATGACATCGGTCGTTTTTCGAACCGTTTAAAACACTAGTAGTTCATAATCATTTGCAAACGAGCTGCATGTGTAACGTGCCTTCTAGTGATCAAAATCATTGCAAGAGAAGCAAATTATCGTAATATAAATGAATACCATAATATTTTTAGCTATGATAGATAGATTGACAGAAGACTTTATTTAACCACGGTTTGCTCATCAAACGTAGTTATATGGGCCAAAGTCATCCCGTCTAGCGAGGAAATTTTTCGACCAGCCAAATAGTTTTGCTCTGTTCATATGGCGAAATGTTATCCCGCTTACTGGGGGAAATTTTCGGCTGTGACGTCTACGCCCGCCATTTTGTTAAATTACATGTAGAAAAGTTGCTGACTAAACAGAAAGTGATCAAGGTAGATGGGAAAATTACGTTAATGGAGAGAATTTTATCCCGCTAACCGAGATCTCGCCTTCCACCAAGCGAGATCTAGGTAAGCGAGATAGATAACTTTTCGTCTCATATGAACGCAACCTAATTTTTCGTATTATTTGTTAATGAGGCGAGATCTCGCTTGCAAAATTGCCGAAAAATTTCCTCGCTAACCGAGATAACTTTGCCCCATATGAAGAGGCCCTTAGTTTATATATACCCTAGGTTAACATCAGTTTGAAGCAAATATTTTCAACTGCTTGTTCATATACAGGGCCATATTTTTTACAAAATAATAGAATTCTAATATATAGTTTTGTGGAAACACCACGTACATTTATTAATGCAAAGCTTTCGGTCCGTAAGCCCAGACTGTCAATAGAATTCCAATAGAATTCTAAACTTGTTAGGTTTTGAACAAACAGACATACGGATTGAAACTTAGAACAGCTGGTTAACTTTTAACCCTCGGTTAACGCGCTTTGAACAACCGGCCGCAGATATGTAGTACATACCTTTACTATGACAAGTTGCATTACACTCGCTCCATTCCTCCCATCTACTCATGAGACAATCTTTCGGACATGGGACATCACAAGTATCTTCAGCAGCAGGCCTCGACAAACTTGCACAAAGCGAGTCATTCCCAAGCCTCTTCATTTCATCCCCACAATTCACCCGGCGTATTCTTAGTCCACTGCCGACACCACACTGGCCATTCACGCGCGCTACACATGGACCCCACTCGCTAAACACCCACATATAAGCCGTGTCGTTTTCGCACGAGGTGCCCGTATTGCATTTCCGAGTCTCAGTAAGCTGGTTGCCGGATGGACACGCGGGCCGGATCGAACTAGGATATGCTACAATGTCGCGTTTTCGAATCTGGACTCCCCCCTCGACGCTGCAAGATTCCGAACACGGGCCCCACTCGCTCCAATCGCTCAACACGCAATCGCTGGGGCAAGGAACTGAGCAGTTCTTAGTAGGTGGGGGTTCAGGGGTGTGGGAGCACAATTTTTTGCTAACCCAGGTGGCATCTATACTCCTGCAGAAAACTATTCTCGATTTCATACCCTGGCCACAGTGTCTTGCTGCCCAGCACATGTTCCATTCCGTTACCCTCCATGCCGTGCATGCAGGTGCCTCACACGCAGCCAGTTGAACGAGGCTTGGACACTCTGCTCCACCGTGTTGTGACATACGAACCACGGCTCGCGTACGACGCTTCACCCCAGATCCTCCACATGACACCGAGCAGGGCCCCCACGCACTCCAATCGCTGACCATACAATCACGCGGGCACTTATCACACTGAAGCGTAGCAACGGGTTTCAAGGCGTCATCGCATAATCTTTTAGAAACGGGTTGTACATCCGAGCCTGAATTCAAATCAACACAAAGCACAGTACGTCGTTTGAAGCCGCACGAACTGTCGTTCATATATCCCTCGCACTCGCTCCACGGGGAAGGGTACCACACGTGACGTGGACAGTTTTGCGTGGGACAAGCGCGTTTCTCGACCAAATCGCCGCAGGCTTTTCCGCCAAGTTGAGATGGGTACAAAACTCCGCGAGTACGACTTTCTTCCGTGCGGCTGCAATCCACTGGGCAACCACTCCACGAACTCCACTCTGACACGTGACAATCACACGAAAGCTGGCAAACTTTACTCCGATCTGGACGTTGCGTAATCCGACCATCCTTGTCTTTTGAATTTAAACATTTTCGAGCTCTCTGTTCAACTCCATTCTTATCGACGCATTTAACCTTGCGAGTCGCTTTGCCAACTTTTAAATCTTTCCCGCACAAGTCACTTCCGCTCGACGTGGTCTGTGATTGGTTAAGACCGAGGTCGTAAACAGTTACGGTCGTGAACGCTCGGCAAGTGCCCCAACTTCCTACTCTCCATAAGTAAAACTCATCGGAATTCTTCGCACATTTTGCACACACAGACTTTTCGATCAGCGGTGGGCAACTGACTGCATCGTGATCCCTCGCGAGTATGGTGCGTGTTCTGTAAGCGAACGAACGCGAGCATGCAACATCGCACGGTTCCCATGGCGACCACATGCTGACGACACAACGTGCGGGACATTTTTGAGCGTCACATGTCATGAAAGAACTCGGTTTTACGGATTCGCCATTGCAGTAATAATCTGGAATGTGTTGACCGCTAAGCGTTTTGACGCACTGGACTGTTCGCTCCCGAGTACACACACCAGACATTGTATCATTTACCACACATTCGCCAGGCAATGAGATAGACCATTTCACTTGCATAGAACAAGTTCTAGTGCAAAATATCGACAATACAACCAAACCTAAAACAACAGACACCATTGTTTCACTCATGTTTTCTGAAATAACACCACCACAAGACACAATTTTCTTCGAAGCTTGAAATATTTTGTCTCTTTCCTTCGATTCAAAATCCCGAAACACAAGTTGCTATTTGTAGGAGAACAGAAATAACAGACACGTATTCCTTTTGACTCTTCCAGTCGCTTTTCTCCACTTCAAGATTCCAAAACAAATCGTGATAAGTTTTGCTCTTCACTTTACTCGAAATTTCTCACTAAGCGAAATAAAATATATCGAAATCCAGGCAAAAATCCCTCCAATAGTTGCAAAACAATTGTAGTCCAATTAGTAATGATAAACAGAAGTTTATAAGGTCGAAAAAGCTCTTTTTCGGACTTCTTAAAGTCTGCTTTGATTATCGCCAGATAGCACAGCAAACCAGGCAGACAGATCAATTGCGCCAATAGGTTCGCCTTTGTATTTCTTCGAATAAAAACAGACAACCACAATAATTGGCCTCTTCAATTGTACTGTAACGACAGTTGGCCTTCCAAAACAAAAACGCCTTTCAAAACTGGAACTCTAATTCGGCGTTTACTACGATCGATTCAAGAAAGTTGAATTCCAAGTTTCACAGATCAATTCACCGCTAAAAGCGTGCCAACAACCACTGGGAATTGGCCTGAAACGAATGGAGAGTATGAAAGAAATTTTAATTAATGAAAGAATGTCGAATTAACCCGTTCACCCCAGCAATATTCAAGTGGTTTTCATTAACTCTTTACGGGTGACTACGTTGCAAAAATAAAATGTGAGTAATTTTCGCCCTGTCTAACGCCAGACAGTTTTAGTCGTCAAGTTGAGATTTTTGCCACTCAAAAATGGGTCAACTTAAGTATCTGCCACTTCGTTTGTTAACCAATGACTAGCTCCAATGCTCTTCAATGCGCCCACTTTGTCATTTCACTCTCGAGGCTGATACTCTTTTTATTTTATTCTGGGATAAATAAAAACGATGTGCATTTCTTCGAATCAATGAAAACCAAAATAAATCTTTTACGTAAATAGAAGAGTTGTTTTCTTGCAAAACAACAACTTCTAATGTTCTGATATGATTGACACATTTTTCTCCCACGAATCGACTCATTTATGGGCAAAACAGCTACATTATCTTCGTAAGAACATGGTATTCACAGCTAATTAACAGTATATTAAGGCACTATTCCACTCACCGCCAAACCAACTCCCAAGCTCGCTGCCAGTGTTTGCATCCAATTAAAATAAATTGTCAAGCATTCTGATTGGATTAAAAAACTCGCAACGAGCTTGCGAGTTGGTTTTGACGGTGAGTAGAAAAGATTCTTTAGTCACTATTTTGCTCTATTAATGATATCGAAATTGCTGAATAGAAAATTCAAAATGGCGGCCATTATGACTACGAAAGAAAATGAACCCGGCAAACCAAACTTTTATGAATGACTCTTCCCTTTTTCTTAGCCATATTCTTCACCCCAATTTCAAATCCTTACGAAGAATGTTTGACTACAAACTTAGCTAAAACCACTCTTAAAAAAAGCCGTGATGACTAAATCTGATTCGAGATTATTCATACATGTCACCTAAAATAGTAGTTGAGGTTTATGCAGGCAAATTTTTTTCCCTATTTTGGAATATTGAGTTTGAACTTTTGGCTCGTCAGAGGTGAGTCAGTTCTTAAATTTAGTCCACCCTTCAGTACGTCACTCAACAAATGTATCTAGTTGGCGATATCACATCGTTTGTACGCCAAACTCATAATAAAGATAAAGATAAATTGATCTAATCTTACGATTGAATCGACTTTCATGCACTACCAAAACACAATAACGCAAGAGGCATGCAGTCTTTGGGTAGGATTACGAATATAACTTAGATTAACATTAAGGGTACATGAAAATGCCCCAATCTCTTCTTTGTTTTCATTCCCACTTCCTTGTTTTGGTTGTGCCAACATCGCTAAGTAAATCTTTAAGCAAATATGTCAACCGATGAGGATAAACTGACCAGTGTTGACAGACATATTGTGAAAGTAAATACGAAATGGGCGGACAAAATATGTTAACAAGCTGAAGTTACGCGATAACCGCAAAGATTTGGTCAAAACAAAGATATTTATGCGATAACAAAATTGATTTCATGAAGGCTTTATCAAGCAATTTAATTTCTCCAGTTCGGTCACATGTGCAAACCCTTCATGTCGTGATATAGAGCGAAGCATTATTCATTATAGTGCAACGTAGACCACAGCACAAACATTTTATAGTGACTTATAAATTGCACAAAACAACTTTTAAACCATTGTGCTTGGTGTCTATACTGCCGAAAAGAACGTGCACGTTTAAAGACAATTCGCAACTAAATGAATTTCTAGAATTCAAAATGGCCGCTAAACCACCATTTTGAATTCTTACGGCGAAGCTTCTTGGCGCCTATAGTTTTTGCTAAACTTAAAACAGAATAACAATCAGTTGGAGAGATGTTCGTATTGTTTAACGACAAAGCGACATAGGTACACAAACAGTCGATGGAAAACAACGTGGTGAACGCTTCGTTTAACACAAAAAGCGGTTATCAGACACGAAAAACAAAGAGTCAACGCAAATTTTGGCAAGCGGACGTAATTTTAGTCACGAAAACAAATTATGAGAATTTATGTTCTTTCACGATAAACTTGATTATTGTAGAAAACAATTCATAATCTTTCTAATAAGTTCAAATTACATGCATTAAAAAAGCAAGAATGCACTAATTTTGTGGATTGCATAACTGTCAGAGACAAAGCAGAGTTGAAGTGTTCATACCAATTAAGTCATTTGATTTTTACATAGAACAAAAGAACAAGTATTTATCAATTTTTGAATGTTTCCTTATATCATTACGGCAAAAAACGACTTTTTCTGTTAAACTGAAATGAATGATTCATGGCAGCTATATAGCTTAAATGTTGATCTAGGCATGCAAGAAGAACG
>JAODVQ020194229.1:0-14263 GCA_025400075.2 Phenganax stokvisi
ACCTTGTTTTACTGCCTAATTAATGTATTCATAAGTGCTCATTAATTATTCATAATACGTGGTCCCAATACATTTGATATGGGATGTTTAGCACATGCGCGCGACATTTCCGTAGCCATTGTAGGCTAACGGAGAGTTGAGAGACTGGAGGTGCTAAAGACTGGGTAGTGGGTGCTGCATAACTCTGCCTTATACTGGGTTTTATGGCTTTGATAGGTAGCCGTTGTAGGCCAATGGAGAGTGGAGAGACTGGAGGTGCTAAAGACTGGATAGTGGGTGCGGCATAACTCTGCCGTATACTGGGTTTTATGGCTTTGGTAGGTAGCCGTTCTAGGCTAATGGAGAGTGGAGAGACTGGAGGTGTTCAGATCCTTGCATCTGCCCACACGTAATAAACTTAACATTCAAACTTGATGAGTCGTTCTTCCATATTGATCTGCGTGTCACTAGATTCTCTTCTAGTCAGGTATTCTACGACCCTACCCCATATGGGTGATAAAGTTGCAAGTCTTCTGTATTGCTAGAGAGAGTGTGTAAAGCACCTGGTGGCCCCCATTCAAATGTATGAATGCAGTCATGAGAATACATTTGATGAGGCAGTAAAACAAGGTGGAAAAATCTGGGAAAATGTCTTTAATAACTAGTATAGAGACTTTTTACCACAAAATGTAGAGACTTACACCACAAGATGTTGTTTATTAATGAGTTAGAAGTATTAAAGTACTATGTGTAAAACAGGGACATATGTGTATTATACAATATTAGAAAATCCTAGAGTATTGTTAAATCTTTTTAAGAAGTGAATAACACAGCATTATATCAGTGTAAATCCATATGTCTGTATTTTACATGTGTTTGTTGTTACGGGATAGAGAGTTGCAGAGAGAGAAAAGAAGTTGTAGAAGAAGAAGGCCAGCAACAAACTGTGATACGATTGCTTCCTGTATTGGTGTGTGGGCGTACGTGTAGACCAGTTGCCTGACTTGACAAGGAGACGGCAGTGAAGAATATTGCTAGTAATGGATGTAGCTTGACCTGCAGCCGTGGGAGAGGCCAAGGCCGTGGAGGTGGAGGCTGAAGTGGACGTGGAAGTGGACGTGCAGGTAGAGGTGGAGGTGGACGTGGTGGCCACCGTGAGAACGTACGTATGTATGTATCATTATACTAGGGATGACACGGGTCATTTCCCATCATCGCAATATTACATTTGTAAAATTTCAGTGTTACTCTCATGTTACTACAATGGAAAAAGGTGTGACCACATGAGCATGTTTGTGTGGTCTCAATGGGCCTTATGCTGTTACATACACCTACAATACAATTGTAATTAATAGGGAACAAAACCTGTAAGGAATGTTTTTGAGTATAACTTACACTAACCTGACTACCAAACTGCGTCATTTTGTAGATGATGTTAACCTTCTTCATGACAAGTAATGATGTCATCAAGTTGCCGTGACAACCCACTAAATTTGTCTCTAACATTGAAAAACCATTGATACTTATAACCTGATAGTATCACAAAGCACGGTAGTGCTTTGTATATAGGGATGGGCGAGGTTTACTATGGGGCAAATGTATTGGACTATGATAGGCAGAATTGTTCATCAGATGTACGTCCGTCACATAGCTTCAAGTCTTTACCTATCTTCCTTTCAACACTGCCATATCAGGTGATATAGTTTGTGTAGTGTATATACTGCTACTTTGTATAATGTTGTGTTTTTTGCGCTTTATACATGAGGCTTATAGTTAAAAGCAAACACAAAGATGTGTTATTTAACACTAATGTCCGCAACCTACTATTACTCTTAATTTAATGGTAACAAAAACGTGTATATCGTGTCTTAGTACTGGAAATTAATTAACTAAAATCCAAAATATAGGTTGCTTTACTGTATTTTCACTCGCCAATTCACTTTCTAGAGTAAAATAATGTGTCAACAAGTGAATTATTCTATTACTGACGCCTTCTTTTTGTCATATTATGAAGAGACAGACAGAGACTGAGGGTCTGCTGGTCACTCACATAATGTATGGTACTGTATTTCTTAAACTGGTGTGCAAAGGGTTATACTGAGTAGCAGTATATACACTACACAAACTATATCACCTGATATGGCAGTGTTGAAAGGAAGATAGGTAAAGACTTGAAGCTATGACATCTGTTCTGTACATCCGTCACTTGCTTAATAAAATATCAAAGGGGTGTGGCTTGTAAGTGAAGTGCATGATTCTTGTATGTAGTAGTGAGCTTAAAGATGGGATTAATTTGTTCAGGCTGATTCTTCACTACCACTGAGAAAATAAGATTAATTGTATGATTTTATGACGGACGTACACGGCCGTGTTTATTCTGCAACTGCAAGCAATAAATCTTACAGCTAACATTTAGTAAAAATCCTGACTTTCTGTGTGGACCGTATACGGAGAAATTCTGCGCATGCAGGGAAGAATTAAGTTTCACAATTCTCATTCCACATGGTTTCAAGGCTACTGACGCTAACGCTTATAACTCTGCCTACGAGTATGCTATGCAGGGGCCGTTTGTGTCAAAATGTGCAGCTTATGTATATAACAGCACTATTGAAGGATACCACGAACGCAATTTCAAACGCCTGCGTCAAATGGGTCCTTTCCCCGTAGTTAGGTCACATATTTTTTACACATCTTCCTTACCTCTTACCTCAACACAGAAACTACCTACTATTGTCCTCGGTGACAGAGGAACAGCTAGGGGAGATCTACAGTATCTCCCCTACTATGAAACCACTTAAGTTGAGGATGGAGAAGGAAAGGTTGGAGGAGGTGTGGGGAATGGTTTTGAAGGGGACTATGGGGGTGGAGGAGGCACAGCAAATATACCGAGAGGTTTTTTTTCAGAGGAGAGAGTTGACTGATATTGAGAGGGAGACATTCCCACCATTTTTTGTAGAGATTCTCCAGCTCATAGAGCAACACAAAGACAACCTCTTCCATAATGGCTGTGGAAAACGTTTCTCCCTCTTTCTACTCAAGTTTTTGGAAATAGGGAGATTTGCTCGCCTATCCACCACCACCCACCCAAGTGATTGGCTGGGTTTGGATTCAGAGAGGATAAAGGGTGTGGTGGATATAGGTGTTGTGAGAAAGGAGCCAGAAGGGGAGGAGTGGTTGGTGGTTGGGGAAGTGAAGAGTGGCGGTAGGGCGGGAGTGAGGGAGGTGGTGGCCAGCATGATACTGGTACACAGCCAACAAAATATGTGGCCCTGCGGTTAGTGACCCTAGTTTGTATATTATCTTAAAAAGTGATGTGCTAAATGAAGGATTCACAATTAACCATAAAGAACTTCTAATCCAGAAGGGAGAAGAGCAAAACACATTCTTAAAGAAGTCATATTCGATAAGTGACCTAGGGGGTTTGGTAGAGGTTTTGGTAGATCTACGCAACATAACCAGCAATGAATTGGTAGAAGACATGAGGAGGTTGCAGTTAGAGGAGAGGGAGGAGGAGAAAAGTTACAAGAGAGAAACACCAACGAGGTGTGGGTGTTCGGGCTGTGTGATACATCAACCACTCCTGCACTTGGTGTGATATGTATCGTACCTGATCGTACAGCACAGACTCTACTTCCCATCATCCAGGGTCATGTCAGACCAGGATCTGTGGTTCACAGTGATCAATGGGCAGCTCACAATCAGGTACCACAGATACAGTCAGTTCAGGCTCACCAGACAGTGAACCACTCCCTCCATTTCGTCAACCCCACCACTGGTGTCCATACCCAGAACATCGAAAGTTACTGGATTAGAGTGAAGAGGCGCTTCAGACACATGAAGGGCATTCACAAGACGATGAAGAAAGCGTCACGGAAAAGGTGCCTTCACTGCTCTGACCAGTCTGCCGGGATATCGCCCTGAGGTACCCTCAGTAGACCGTGCTGCTCCTCCATCTTTCTTTTCCTTTTCTTTCAAACAGCTTTTCTCAAAGCTACCACAAATACAAGAGATACACAACGTGATTCTACAAAATGAACGAGAGAGGTCGTAGGTCAAATGTTAAGGTGGGTGTGGCTTTAATTAGTACGCGTTTAATGGGTGGAGTCAATTAGGGCGCTTACGGAAGTTGCTACGCGCCAGGTCCGTTCCCTCCAGTTGATCCCTGCCTCCTGGTAGTGCTCTTCATATGGAATATATCTCTTCCAGTTTAGGTAGTGTTGATCGTTTGAGTAGTAGTGTATGAGATTCCATCTTTCCTTCAGGAGTATAGATTCCTGTAGTCGTTTGACTGGTGACATGTCTGTCTTGAAAGAATATGGCTGGGATAGGCTTCTCTTACCTAGCAGAACGCTAAAGGCATCGGCTGTTCGGATAAACTTGATCAAAATTGGTCTTGGGCGAGTAGCATGTTTAGAGAATTTCCCTAATCGGTAGATGGCCTTTATGGACTAAGACTGGATCGATTGATTGAGAGGAGAAAGCACATTAACAACACTGGTAAGGTCAGATTCAAGGCGTGCTGACCTAGATAAGTTAGAGGGACACTCTTGAACACCATATAGGACTACATTGTACTTCCTATTGTGATCAGGTTGGGTACTAGGTACTGGAGGTGAGGTAGACCCCGTTTCATGCGACTTATCTTGGTTACTAAACTCTCCAGCTACAGGTGAAACATAGCTGGTGCCAGTAGGATGGCTTGTGGTCTGCATATTGTTGATAAGAGAAGACAGGTGAGCTACTTCGTTTCTGAGGTTGACGATTCGTCATGATGTTAAATTTGATGGCAGGCGAAACAGCGAAACTGGTAGGACTCTCTTTGAATGACTTGTAGGCTGAAGTGCTAACTCCCGCACAATAACGATGAAGCCATTGCTGGCACGAACCTGTGCAAAAGAGAGCCTTGTCTTTATCAGTCAGTTCTTGACAGCATACGCAACATTCGCCAGAAGACCTCTTCACAGCGCTAGATGATGTCTTTGTTACTTTCTTTTTCGGGGGCATCTCACAGCTTGGTGTTCTTCCTCACTAATATCGTTATTCTAAATGTGTAACAGCTTCTCTATTATGCCAGGCAGTGCTCTGAAAGAGGCAGTGCTTTCTAAGAGAAGCTCAACAGCAATATAATTGCACAGAAGTAAGCAATTATATAGACTAGGAGAAAGTTTATCAAAAAACATGCCTGAGGACGTCTCCATACAGACACCCTGTGCATGAATGAGGAGGTGGACGTATCTGGCAAATGTAAAAAAAATAACAACGGGGGAATAGAACTCAGGATGAGAGCACCAGCTTGTTACAGCAACTGAGCACATTGCCTCTAGGCTATCCGGTTTTATAGCTACTCTTTAATGTATTTTTCATCAAATTCATTAGACACAGTACAGTCTAAAGGGTGGGAAATGTCATGACAGAATGGAAATCTACAATTGAAATTTACCAATTGATTGTGAAAACTTTTCCTGCATTTTTGCCGTGAAATATTAAATGACGCTAACTTTCCCATCATGGTTACAGTAGAATGTAGCCAGAGACAAACATGATATCTTTGGTGCAGGTGATTTTTCAGGACTCTACACCAAAAATAAAGTTAGAAACAGTCTCCCTGGTGGGTGCATGAGCAAGCATAAGATAAGAAGCCAGTCGTCCTCTTCTTGTTGTTCTCACTGGTAACTCCTATGTTTTGTCACATCTGATCCACTGAATAACCTATTGGTCACTGTACTACAGCAAGCGGTATAACAAGAATCTCTAGACTGAATTGAAATAAACCTTAAGGCTATGTACTAAGTATCTAATTCATCACTTCCAGCGAACTTCATAAAATAATTACCGGAAATAAAAAACATCTCCCAAAAAGACAAATCTATCTGTGATCATATAAATATTCATCAGAGGAGTAGTTAGGATTAATTTCATATTTTTTAAAAGCTTCCAGTTTATAGAAATAATTGGAAACCCACTTTTCGCCAAAAAAATGCGATCTCACGACTGCGCCTACTATCCAGCGCATTGGAAGGGAATGATGAGATGACGTAATTAGCTGAGCTGTATATTGATGTGTGGCTAAGAGATGTAGCTAACAATTCAGTGTAACAGCTACCCCTTTCTACTCCAATCTGTTCCAGAAAATACGAACGTACATGTGTTTGAAGTCTAACTTTGCAGCCTTTTTGGTTTTTCAGTTAACATCAGATGACGACGAATATTTTTCTCCCCTGGTGTGCTACTATAACCACACTTTAGTACTCTCAATAGGCACCTATATCCAGTGAATTTATAAATGCATCCGACAACACATGGCGGCCGATAATTGATACTTTACACTACCCTTGATTCTCAGGATTAGGGTACTCTATAGTGCCAATTAATGATGTTTGCTACATACGTACATACTGTTTTATGGACTATTATTAGGAGATTTCAGCTTACTTGTTACATACACACTGTCAAAGCCGATCAAGCTATACTTATCTAAAATGCGCTCATAGTCAATGTGCAGGCAGATTTTGAGCGATCGAGACGGTTTGGGGCATAAATCCATCTGATCTATTCTAAAATAATTGAAATGCTTTACTGGTTCCTAACATACACACTAGTAGTATATATAAAAACTAAAACCAACATTCACAAAAATTTACTACTGTAGGACAGTTTTTAGGTATGTAACATACACTTCGTGTCATGTGCCTAGTTCCTACTGTCTGAGTCCACAGCACCTCCCACTGAAGTTTGTTTTGAACATCCATATCCTGCAAGATTTAGCCAACCACAGAACAAGCATAAATATATATATATAGATTAATATATGACAGTGAGCCTATGAATGCTCATAGAAAACCACAACTACTTTGCAGAAGCTGCAAACATAAGTACCACTGAAGGATGTACATCATTATATATATATATATATATTAGGCACAAACTCCGGATTTGGTCCAACCTCAAATTGCGCTGCGTAGAGCTCGTATACAAGCTACGTGCAACATAATTCACGGATTGTGCACTAGTTGCACTAACCTTGGATTGTTGCAAAACCAACTGTATTAGCGTTTTAGGCCCATGTAGCAATTCAAAAACAGCAGCATTTCAATCTAGATGCTGCTACACTGAAGATATGGCCATGGAGATTGCAAAAATAGAGGGCGTTATCGCGAAAAATGTGGCATGTTCGTAACCGCAGAAGCTAATTGATATGATGTCTGAGGTTTGTCTTGCGCAAACGTCGGTCGGTACCTGCAATAGATTCGCTGGGTGACGAGGCAATTAGCTCTGCATGGCAAGCCCAATAGCGAGAATACTGTACTTTTATTCTTAGTGTCGTACTATAACGTTAAATAGCAAAAGATGGTTGTTTTTGCTACTTGGATCCATTTGTGCAAGGTATGTGCAGAAGGTAAAATTCAAGCTTCGCACTGTGCAATCAGAGGTTGGTGTGAATCCACAGTTTGCGCCTAACATATATATACCGACAACCTGTGCCGTACGCACCACCAAAGCTGGCCTCGCTTCCGCTCCCCAACTAATACGTTAAGACGAATCCCCTCTTCCTATGTGTTATCCCAACTCAATCCCTGTCTAGTCTCCTTCTTATTCTACAATCCCTATATTATGCCATTTATCACTGACCTTGTCTAAAGTAAAATTTAATACACTGATTCATGTGAGAGTCTTTACATAATGAATGAAATGTGCTTGCTTCACATAAAAACTGAGCTTGAATAGGAAGTGAAGTACGTATGTTTTCTTATAGCCACATATATTCTACGTAGAAACATAAATACCAACATAATGTACATTTTTCATCATCTAACATGAAGATAAAGTACCATAAGCAGCAGATTAGTACAAGTGTAGTTTATCGACACTAAAAAGTGCACTTGATGTTCATAATGCACAACTTATCCACATAATATACACATTTGTTCTGCAAGTGAAACCTGTTTGATAAAGATGTATATAAACATTGTGCATCAAGGGCTTGCCTGAAATGACACAGTTGGTATAAATGGTATATGAACACTTATATTGAAATATAATACTGTTACTATGGATCATTTACATACATCTGATATCCTATGTGCTTCCAATGCATTCTTCCTTTCCTTTATCTTTAGTAAATCTTCATCTCCAAGTAATGTATCATATTGTGAGTGGCAGAAGCCATATTCATCAAATGACCTAGAAAAGGCACATACACAGCAATAAAAGTCTATTCTTTCTTTAAAAAATCACAAAACAAGCCTTGCTACATTAATAGTTAGTTTGTGCAGTACCCTTCAGACCTGAGGCATAGCGGAATTGCATCATTATTCTCATCAAAACCTATTTCAGATGCAGAGCTAATGCACCTGTGTTGTAGTCCGAATGCATTCTAAGCATGGAGTGAACATGCCAGGGCTGTCTTACGAATGTGTTCCAGACAACAAGTGAACGTCTCACTGCGTGTCTTCTCAATGCGCCATACATGCAGCTTGAACACATCAAGGTACATATAGAGCATGGCGTACTTGTGTGGTACACATGGCTATAGATGCTGGTTGTGGGTGGTCACAATGAAGGGCATGGTAGTGTCACTATCTCACGTCCGTGTCCAGAACGTGATGTGAACACATATCAGGCACACAGTAGACACTTGCAGGCAAACACGTTTAAAAGCATAACACATTTTATTTAGGGTCTGAAGGGTACTACATGCACACCTGCTACGATCCTTTTCATTAACTGTACTGTCATTTTGTGAAAGTGCTTCTTCCATCATTTGTGAAACTAAAGCTGTTGAAGAGGCCAATTCAGTTCCTGTTAAAAAACAGTGTTATCAATGTAAAACAAGCTATGTACGGCAAATCAGCTAAAATTAATGGTAGCCTAATTGTTTAATATTTCCTTAAAATTAGTCGCTCTTATAATACTTAGGTTGTCACCTATTTTTTCCTACTATGAATGGATAATATCAGCTTTGCTAAAGGATTGACATCTGATACAGAATATAATAGCCGGTTTACAAGTGGGCAAAAGGAAGAGGATCAGAGTCTGCACATTCATATAAATCCCTAACGGGTAGACAAGTAGCCTGAGTAGAGAAGCCAAATCTCTCTAATATCATTGCAGTGCTGCAATTGCGTGTGCATGGGTCACTGTCACCAACCCGCCACAGTATGTGTGTAGGGTCACTATCATTGGCGGGTATGACAAGAGCATATTTAGCAAGTGGTCCTTATTCTCCCCACAAGTATATATGCTGGAAAAACATCAGGTTGCCATCCAAAAATCACTTTCCCTCGAGGATGGCATATACCCCACAATGACAACCACTGTAGCTTAGTTTATAGCTTATAGACTATAGCTTAGTCTTGTTTTAGAAATTCTATACGAACTCCCATCACTGAGAAATGAACTCCTATTCAAGTAACATTGCGTAGCCTTCATCTGAGATACGAGGATTAATTGTACTTATTAAGCATCAGAATTGTGAATGCTAACCAAAATGGATGCCAATACTAATGGTTTTATAACATACGAAGTACATAATGTCTCTACTGCATAGCATTTCCTAGGAGCTCAATCCGACAAATGGAGAAGAAAAGCTGGAAGGGTGAAAAGGAGGATGGTTTATTCATCTCTCTTTACAGCACTCTGCTACTTTGCAAGCTATTTGTGTGATTTAGCTTACATGTGGGAATGGCAGCTACACCGGTGGAAACACAAGTGAGCATGTTTCTCCTCGACAACCAACCAGTGACTCTGCCATGCCCCTCTCTTACTAGCACATGCACTAATATTGGCATGTACTAGCAAAAAATGTCAACTTCTAAAATAAATATCCGCTAAAAAAGTGACATTGAGGCAGCAGTTGTGGTGATATCAATTTATTCCAATTAAAGCTAGATACCACCATAAACTCATTCTTTGAATTCAGATTTGAATTCTTCCTTTAAAAAAGTGCTGGCAATTTCCTCCAATTTCTAAGTTCATTTTCCGCTTTTCGAATTCAGCATCTCGGAAAGTAATTGAGCTCCTTAAAATAATCCCCTAAGGATGACCTCAAGGATTTTCACACAGTGTGTAGCTGAAATTTTCCTAATGGGGACACATGAAAATATTTACAGCCCAACTTGCCTCTCCAAGGAAATAGCGGACCTCAATGGCAAAAAGAGCAGAACAATGGAAGAAACTTCTCAGCAAAGGAAGAGAGAGAAAACCGATACAAGGATGTTTTGGGTAAAAATGCTGAGTGCAGAAGTCCAGGTGACAGTCCAGACCAAAATGAAGACATTACTTCTAAACTGGTGAGCCTATAGTTGTTGAGATAAGAAAGCAACCTGCGTCAGATTTCGTAGTTCATGTGCTTTCTACTGATGACAGCGATTCTACCGCTTCTGTTTCGGTGGTATCATCAGAAAGTCATTTTTCATCTGCGTGTAAAGTTCAGATACAACAAGTGGGCTTGTTAACAAAGCACTTCTTTCTAGAGATTAGTTGGAAGCAGAGAGCAGGTCACTTGAGAGGTGTCATTAACTTTAACTTTCGCGGTCTCACCTCCTTCGTTAAAATTTCTTTGTCAACCCATTCATCAGGTGATGGGTTTGTGTTTGAAGGTATTTTGGCGGGAGATGCCGGTATTATAGCCCTAGGTGTGTTGTAAATGCTTGGTGCACTGAAGCTATTAAACATCTATTAATGCTGGACAGATCTACTCTGTCATGCCGAGTGAGAGTATAGCTGTGCGTTAGCCGGCTTAGTGTAGAAACATTCTCCCTTGCCTTGTCTAGTGTTGTATTGTATTGTAGACTCGGGCCCTCCGCCAACAGACTCCCCCTGGTAGCTCAGTCAGTAGAGCACTCGGCCCGGAATGCCGGGCATCATGGGTTCGAGTCCCGTCCAGGGCAGTTCTTTCCTTTGAAAAGGATTGTCCTGGACGTATTGGATTTTGTTTGTTCTGCATTTACCTTGTGTTGTCGTTTGTTTCAACTAATCTTCAACATGGGACAGCCTAACAGGCTGACATCCTACATCCTAACACGGCAACTTCCAACAAGATGGCCGCATCCGAGGATGGGCAAACAGCTGAAAAGCCCACCCCCCTAATGCTACACAGCTAGCTCCATGTGAGAATACGTGGCTCGGCCCGAGCCCCACCCCTGACACACCTACAGCCCTCACAGTTAACCTCATCTAATCATGATTAAACTCCATTTAACGGCATCTACCCCAGTTGGGAGTGAGTGCATATCTAATGATGACAAGGTGGTTAAGTTATTCTCCACATTTCCAACATACAGTATACTTATGGACTTTTCAGCTTCGACGGGTATTCATCAGGTGTTCATAAGCATCAGAAGAATAGGTCTATATCCTCTTTATCCTCTTCATACTACCTCTACACCCTTTATATACCACCTATTCATCAACTGACTTGCAAAAGAAAGAGCATAAATACACCATAGTCAGGTAGAGGAATATAGGGATACAGTAGCGCGTAAGCGCTTGCACAGGAATGTAGAGGGGTCCATGGTACCTTAAATAGCTAACCTTCTTGGGGTTCCTTAAGTTGCCTCAATACAACTAGGTACTTGCTCTCCAGTTGAATAAATTTCGCCTCCAACTCATGGTAATCACTGGTAAGGATGATAGAGAAACACATAGAATGTGCACACCTCATTAAGCACAGGTGGTACTAGTTAATCATACATAATAACATCATATGCGTTCTATGCATAATCTCCAAGGATAAATAGTATGTTTTCCCCCTTATGTGGCTGTCATCCTTGGTCCAGATCTTGTGCCAAGGAACAAAGGTTGCCAGCCACCTAGGGTAAAAACAAATACACATGCATCCTCATCAATATTACAGGGCAGTCTCTACCCACTCGTCTGCCAAGCCTCACGCATCTTGCGAGAGACTCACATACTCGGCAGGCACCTCATGCTCTCACTCATGCACTACATTTTATCACGCTCTGTCATGTGCAACCAGTTGATCGATTGTAAGTACCATATAATAAGCCCTAGGCATAAATGGAGAGTCAGCGGGTGCGTGTAACAACGCCCGTCCCTAGCACCCGCCGTGCCGACGTAAAGTGGGGGTGCATGCATGGGTTTTACGTGCAAAAAGTGTGTAACTCCCACTATATGCATGCGCATTTATGTATGCCTGTGTTATAAGCAGCATACAGATTT
This sequence comes from Phenganax stokvisi, assembly GCA_025400075.2. NCBI lineage: Eukaryota > Metazoa > Cnidaria > Anthozoa > Malacalcyonacea > Clavulariidae > Phenganax > Phenganax stokvisi. The sequence continues at coordinate 12,160 of JAODVQ020194229.1, forward strand.
GTAATAATAAATTTGAACGTCTAACTCCTAAATTCTTTTGACCCTTAGCATCTCTGGTAACAAATCCTACACATTTACATTTAACAAAAAAAGAGGCCTTACTAGACTAGTTGTTTATTGATAGAGAGATCATCGGCACGGAGTTTGTTGATTTCTAGGAGTTCAGATGAGAAAAATTGATTCTGAGCCTTGTAAGCCTCAACTGTTTCCTGTACATTTCAGACACAATTAGCTTAGTACAAAAGACATATAGGCACACGAGTCACCACCCCTTATACATACTCCTCTCTTCTCTGACACCAACAAAAGACAGAGACGTATTTTGAAACTTAGTTTCAAGTTTCACTTTCCATCACATCGAATTCCAGGGGATTTTTTTGTTTTGTACCATCTTACGACTAAGGATAGGATGGACTAAGAGTTACTAGCTATACAGCAATAAAGAATTCTAGAACACTTGTGTAAAATTTCAGATTACGAAGCGCTAGTGTGAAAACACTCAACATCATAGTACCTGACAAAACAGGGGGGCATGGCACACTCGATAGCAATAAAAATTCCAGCAAGCCATAACTAAGCGGATGTTAATTTTACAGGATAAATTTATTGCACTCTGTGAGCACACTTGATTATTTTGAAAGTGCTTAAAGTGCACACTTGCATGTTTTGTTTGATGTTCAGGATCACATGACATAGTGAAAACATGAAACTAAGATTAAGAAGGCATTTCGATTGTAATTAGCTTATTCTATGACCAATCAGCGAGTATGGCACACCTTTAATTTCTTCACTTCACTCTCTAATGAATGGAGAGTTGGTGATTTCATGGCTTGCTGGGGGCTAAAATTATACAAAAGCATAAAAAATAATAATTTTGTGGTCAGAGTACAACTTACTCTGTGTTTACTTGGCCATTGTGCTCTAACTGAAACAGCTGAAATAGTGAAACAATACTTCATATCACTAGTAATGGAATGATCAGAAATATATCAGGATGTTCCAACAGTGGGAGGAAATATCTAGGATACGTTACATTTCCCATTATGATAAGCAAAATGCATAGGATAAATGCAGTATGCTGTACGTCTCCTAGATCATACGTAAAAAAACTTCAAGGCTTAAGGTGGATTAAATGCTGCAAATTACACTGCTCATATTATAAAAAATACATTAATTATGATAGAGAGCCATCCATAGATGCAATTGTGGTGTGAGTAAACTATATACAACCATGGATGGATATGGATAGCCCTACTACACTCTTCTCTTCCACTGCAGGAACACCCTGCCTTAGATGGCTCTACTACATACTTTGAGAAACAACAGCTTGGAGCATTATTGCTGTCTCAGCTAGCCAAACTATTGTTATGAACAGTAAAATTTCTCCATACAATGTTAACATCAACAAACACCAGAGACACGCCATTCTGAGATTCTACATACTCCTATTATTTTATAAGTGTATGAAAAATTCTCCAAATTTACAAAATCTGGCATATAGGGATGGAGAGGAGACAAGATAGGGATTGTACTGGGATCACACATCCCCTACATCATCTTAATACGTATTTATATTTACAAGTAAATGAAAAATTCTCCAAATTCTTCAAAGGAAAGGAGACAAGATAGGGATTGTATTGTGGGATCACACATCCAGATCACACACCCCCAAATGTATTAATATTTATCAAAGATGACATATAGATCCTATGAGATGATATACTCAGGGGCATTAAGGCACGTACCAGTGCTGAAATCACCTGAATGCTGTAACCCAATAACTGATTGATGCAAATTGATTAAACATTATGAAAATGTTAAAATAATGTAATGAGAGATTGCCACGCCCACAAACGAGGTCACGTGACATTTAGTGGGTGTGTTCTCCTTATATAAAAGGTATTTTATGTGTAGTCCCAACGGTCACTTTGTAGCTAGAGAGTGTGAACTAGACCCTGTTGATGTGAAAGAAAGAGAGTTACTGTAATGATATATCTAATGGGAATGTTGATCATCATCGTTACGCTCGAGCAAGGTCGTAAACATCCGCGTTGGCCGACTCTGCGGGCAGTCTAACTGTCAATATCTCGGGTAATCATGCTAA
>JAODVQ020194338.1:0-14260 GCA_025400075.2 Phenganax stokvisi
ATGACTACCAATGTGGCTTTTAGACTTTGCAGTCAGTATGAATCGGGCGACGAGATGAATTTTGTCTCCAGAAAAACGTATAACACCTGATGACGTATGCGCATGCGCAATTCATATTGGACAACCAACCTGAAAACCTCTATAAAAGAGCACCTGCCGCATAAAAGGGGGGTGTGTAGGATCGCGTTTTTCATACCGCAAGAGCGAAATCACAGTAATTTTACGGCCTAGCCTCACGGCCAATGACATTGCTTGCACATTCCTCGCCGCCTACACTAGCCCATGCGTTCTTCGGTCGCATACACTTTCGTTCATGTGTTCAGGGCAGGTATGTGTGCGTTGATTGCCCCATTAGCGACATTAACACTATCAGATTCGCTAATTTGTTGGTCAACCACAAGCGAGCCCGGACTAATTTTAATACTATATTTATAGTACAATGGTGCCTCGGCTAATGCGTTGGTAAATGCCAACTTTAGCGAACACTTAGTAAATGTCAGGTTTCGCTTATGGGTAATTTATCAATGCTTTAGCGAACCTCAGATTAAAGGTTTCGCTTATGTGTCTTCATCAACGCATTAGCGAACCCCAGATTAAAGGTTTTGCTCATATGTTGATCAACGCATTAGCGAACCCCAGATTAATGCGTTGATCAACTCGTATGCTAACCTAAGATAAAGGTGTTGTTTATGGGTTGAAGCATCAGCCAACCCATAAACAACAGGTTTTGCCGATGCGTTGATCAACGCATTAGCGAACCCTAGATTAGAGGTTTCGCGCTGCAACGCATTAACGAACTTCAAATCGACAAGTTTTACATTAGCTCTTAGCGCAGGTTTGCCGTCATCTCTTGCACTTATTCCATAGTTGTTACTATTAATGCTAAGTAAGCTTGGTATTAAGGATAAAACATATGGTTATTTGCGAAGCTATGGCTTTGAAAAGGTGCAGAATATTTTCTTGCTCTTGGTGTGTTTTCCTCCATTTTTTTCGTAACATTTTCATAGATCGTCTACTGGAGGGACTATTCGTAGAATTACATCAGTCCCATTCAAGTTTGTCGAGTCATCGGTAGAATATACGAAGATGTTCTTAAACCCCATGTTTGGGCTGCATTCATTTTGCCTGATGTGTCTTCTGCTTTGTGCACTAATCACAATCGCTCTTTCAATTGGTGGAATTGTGTTCTGGTTTTGTGATACATGTGTTGAATTAATATCATCTTACTCTATTTCACCAAGAACCATGAGGTTGAGGCATTATAGCCTGTAATAATATGCATTTTGGTTATTTATAACGTGTTTTGTAAAGGTCTACTCATTTAATACTCTTTGTGCAACATAGTGGAGGTTCTCAATGCATGGCCAATCTGGGTGAAACTTCAAAATGACTGTGATGAACTATATTAAACTTTTACTGTTATCACCAGAGTCTCTACAATGAGATTCCGTATTTTCAAGAGAAGGAAGATTATTACTCCATTTAGTACACTTAAAACGATCAGGCCTAAGGAGCAATCATGTTCTAGACCTTTGTGTATCTCATATTAGAGGTGGTGGCAAAGTTAGTGATACTGAAAAATAATGCTTTGCATGGTATTTAACTTCATTTTAGTATTGTTTATATGAGGAGACTGGTGAAAGTAATACTTACAGCACAGTAAGCAAAGACTCTCTGCTCAATCATGATGCATCTTTGCATGCAAGGGAGCTAGGCAGTTTCTGTCAGATGTGTTTCTGCAGAAGTCCACTCCTTTCTCCTTGAGATACTTAAGGGCAAAGTTGAAAGGACACAGTCAGTTAGGGCTGGTTACCGGATTAAGAGAAGAAATATAGCTGCATGTGTTGTTGTGAACAATAAACTCAGTCAGAGAAAGAGAGAGTTATCATCAACTCCAGAATATTGCTGCAGACTCATGAAGTTCAGCCATTATTGAACATGTACTTCACAAAATATAAAGGTTTTGGTGGAAGGAAATTGTACATGAAACTTGATATTCTAAAGAATCTCAATCCTTTCTTGAGAGAGTAGATGGGAAATTTTATTGCGTTTAAGGTTTACCTGTGTACCAACAGATATATAACACCACTTACAATAAATGAATTGGTAAGCCAGGTAAATGACTAGTGTGATGTACTAGTCATCAGAAATACAATATAAAATTTTAGGCTGCTCCACATTTGAAGTATTTTATGGATAGAAATCAAATTTTGATGATTTCCACACAGACGTGAAAGAGGAGGATAGATAAACTAAATTTATAGAAGACATAGTACATACTAATATTGATGCTGTACAAATGATAAAATATAAAGCTAGTTTGGCATTAAATAAAGCAGCAAGTGATAAGGTAAAACATTTCAAAGGAAATCACCCACCAGCAAAGTACTCAGTTGGCTCTGTTGTGTTGGTGAAAGGATTCGTCTCTCAGTGACGAAGAAAGGCAGGAAAAAGAATTGCAAGTAATGAAACTAGAGTTGTCAAAGGCACTGGCACTGTTAAAAACAAGAATGAGGAATTCCATACTTATAGAATTAAGTACATGCCCTTAGGAAGTGAGGTTGAGGAGTGGTTCAGTGTTTCAGATATAACTTCATTGTCCTTTAATAAAGATAACAGAAAACATGAGGACGGCGAGCCCATGTTATTACCTGACACATGTCAGCATGTAAAACCTACGTATACAGGTATATAGGCAACAGATTAGCATTATCTAACGATGAATTTTAAATTCTGCTATTGACAATGACTGCACTGAACAGATAGACAAGGAGCTTTATCATCTCCCAGTCTATTACTGCTATGGAGGACAGGAGCAGACGAATACATTTTCAAACCTGAAGAAGATATATAGTGAGTTATATAGTCAAACTTTTGTTTTGCACACTACTATCATATTTTTATATTGTGTTGAGTTCAAAGGTCACATGAAATCACATTGCAGTGACATGAATATGCTCTGTAAGTTAGTAGTACAAATTTAGAAAAGAGTTGGTAAATGGCGTCTCTGGCTCTAATGTAAGTACTGTGCATCAAGAGATAGAGACAGACTCACCAATTAAACAAGACCGGTCTGAAAATGACAGGATTATAGACAATTCAACAAGAGAATGTGAGGGGCCCAAAACACCTACATCTCTCAGAAAATGATAGACAAATTTTGACTGATGCCAAGGCATGGTTATCAAACTCCATTATTAACCCTCAGCGCGCATGCGCAGCGAGGGTTACGGTACAGCTCCTGTTTATTTGTCTGTCTGTCTGTTTGTCATTGAGCCAACTCACTCTGTGATGTCCCTACACTCTGAAAGCGATATCACCGACTTACCTGGCAAATGCTTTCAAAGTGAACTGGATAGAATTCGCTGAAAATGCTCCACTGCGGAGATCGGCACGCTAGCCCCATATTACACATACAAACTGTCAGCCACTTTTACGCAGGACGTGACTACGTCCCAGCGGCGCGCGCGGTAGTGCGTTGTGGACCACATGTGTTACTACGTACATGCATGCGCCCCATTCGTGATACCAGGTAAATATATGAGCATGCTCCGACCTTCAGTTCTATACTAAAGCACTACGGTAAGCTTGGGCCCTACAAACTTAGCCTCCCTGGTACTTGTTTGAGCCTCATGACAGTAAGCAATGCAGTCTATCTAACAGCTGTACCTTCATACTTGCGCCGAGGGTTTGCACTTTAGTGCTTTTTTATTAATGCAGCTCTAGTTTTGCTAAAACGAGTAAAGCCATTGATGAGTGGCCTCCAAAATGTACTCTTCGGTCAGAACTAAAGTTTTGATATCCAAACAAGAGAATTTGTTCTGATTTTACGTAATGGCAAAAATCATTGGCAAGTAATATCAACTGTGGAGATTAAGCAACCATTAGTTCATATGTTCGATAGCTTATATACTTCTTGTTCTGAGCATTCTAAACTACAGATTGCCAGTATTTTGTATACAAATGAAAGGGCTATAAGACTAAACTACATTATTGTCCAAATGCAATCTGGTGTAGAAGATTGCGGATTCTTTGCAATAGCATTTGTGACGGCCATTGTTCATGGAGCACATCCTGGACTATTCTTATTTGACCAAAGTGAAATGCGTAATCATTTGCTAAGGTGTTACAGCAAACACCATGGCTTCTAGCACGCGCTCGTACAGTGGTTTGCGCAAAACTTGCCCCTCTCCGCCTAACACAAGAAGGCGCATGCGTGTGAAATAGTTTTCTGAAGAGAGAGCGGGGCTAGTCTCTGTGTTTCAGTTGTTCTTGTTGTGCTGGCTTATTTTGCAACCAAAGTTAGTTATGACAGACAAGTTTACTCATGTGTAGAATGTTGGAGGCCAGTGGGTCGGAGTTCAAGTGATCCGTCCTCCCAATGCTCATCCACAAGCAGCAGCATCTGAAGCAAATAGCAGAAGTGGCCACGTCATGGCAAACTCTGAGGTGAGACTTTATTTACTTCCAATTGTGCATTTGGTGGATATCCCATTTGAAGCAGTTTTGTGTTTGTGGAGAGCATTAATAAGAGTTTTCTCCTTAGGAACATGTGCGGTTCACTTACAAAGTCAAAGTATATGATACATCAAAGAAAAGAAAATTTTCTGTCAAGTTTTGAATGTTAAGAAAAAATTGAAGTCTTTCGCATCTCTACGGCAGGCATTGTGGCATGAGCTGGAAGACATCACATCGGATGAGGGGGAGTTTAATGTTGGATATTTCGAGGGATATCAGAATACAAAGAAGTAGCTCACATCCAAAAAAAGATCTTCATGCAATGAATGCTTATTTCCAGTGTGATGGCAAGGTCGAAGATGTAAGTGATGATGACAGTCTTAAGAAATATGCATGTGAGAAAAAGAAGATACGACCAGATGATGAGCTTGAAGAAGTCTTTCTGCAGCTAAAGGAGAAGCACGACTCGAATTATTCTGGACCACAATTTCGTCGGTGGACTCGCATAATCATTGCTAAAACTCATGACAGTGCTGGGAATCCACCAGACATCTCAATGATATCTGGACAGAATATTCGTCAACGTTCTAGGCTCAACAGCCCAATCATTATTTAACACTTTCCTAGGGTATCTATCCTCAGGCATTGAAACTAACTTGTACCACAACTTAAGCTTTGCCTTATCCCTACGACCCTACAATTCCTCTACACCCATAACACCATGAACAGCCTCATTACAAGTCTTCAAGGAGCAACCCAAAACTTTCTTTGCACCTCCTAAAAGATCCGACTCTAATGTTATTACACTCCCAAACTTCACTGCCATATTCAAGACAAGGCCAAACGGCTGATAAAAGCAATAGCCTTCTTGCGGTCAAATTAATACTTTATTACTAATCACACTATGTAATTGGTTGACTTTCTTCTTACTACTATTTAAGACTTTCTTAACATGTGCGCATCCCATGACCCATTATAGGTAAAGTCTACTCCTAAGTATGTGTATTTATCAACCTTAGGCAACTCTCTCTCCCCCCACGTCCAACTTCCCTCTATACCATCCTTAGAAAACACCACCACAACACTCCTCGTTACATTAGCTTACAGTCTCCACTTATTACAGTAAATACGAACTATATCTATAAGGCTTTGTAAATTTCCCTTTGATTAACTTACACCTACAAAGTCATCTGCAAGTATTAGACCACCCAATCTCTCTCCACTACTATATGCAGTTTACTAAGGCATCTGTTACTAGCTTATAGTTTGTGTAGCTAATAAATGTTTCTTCTGTCTGTTATCCCCATATAGGTCACATCCTATGTCCAACACGTGGAAAAGTGGCACCCCTTCTTGAACACAATCCTTATCTGATCTAGCTCTAAGTCTGTCTTCACATTCTCATGCCTGTTTCCATTTCATTATAAAAATGATTGTAACACCTAACATCCAAAAACCACAACCTAGCTATATAGCTTGTATGCTATACATAGCTATAAAAGCAATTTCTATATTGACGAGTTCCAGTAATGAAGGCCATGAATTTAGCACAGCTAAGTTGGATATATAATGCTTAGATAATCCCATGGTAGCTAATGAGGTTCAGGTTGTTTCAGAAGAAGTATTATCAGTTCCCTGTCTTTCCAACACAAACGAGAGATCCATATAATGCCAACTCGCTGTCCTAATCACTGAGATCGGGACAGGATGTCATATTTTAGAATGAAGTATTTACATCCAATATAAGAGTCCTTTGTGGCTAGGAATATCCATATTTCCGTGTATCCAAGAAACGAGATATAAAAGACAATAATGTCAAACGTTTTAGTGACCATCCTGTCACTATCATCAGTGAATGCAGTACAACCAATGGTTCCCGCAGGGAGGCAACCTGTATCTCTATTAAATATGTGGCTTGTTGATCTTATCTTAAGTGACTCCGTTACAGTACGGTGGTGATAATCAGGGCTAGTGGCTAAAATGGAGATGTTGTCCATGTCCACATGGTTACCAGCTGACCAGACATGTCCAGAGAGGGCTGAAGAATTAAAATCAGCCTGACGTACAGCTCTCTTATGTTCCATCACCCGATCGTTTAATCTTCAACCTGCCTGGCCAATGTAAACACAGGGACGATCACTGCAGGGGATTTTGTAAACCACACCAGATCTCTGTAGTGGGGGAAGCTGATCCTTCGGTCTTGATAGTATGTTTCTGAGTGTTATATGAGGTTTAAAGCAAACTCTTGATTTTTAGTGGAGCTAGAATCTGTCTGATTACCTCGGATACCCCTTTGATGTATGGTAGAACCACAACACCTTTCCAATCTTCAGACAATCTCTCATCAGACAGATGGGGAGGGGGTCTTGAACTGATAAATCCTATAGGGTAACCGTTCCTGCTGAGCATAGAGTGGATATAAGATTACTCTTGTTCCTTAGTGTTATTCGAGGAAGAGAGAACTGTTGCCCTGGATACAAGAGTTTTAACTGCCCGTTTGTGAGAGAGAGTGGTGGTAAGAGAAATTGAGGTACTGGTCTGTGTGCATTGGTTTCCTGTAAATGGATGTTGATAGTTATCCATCAGGAACGATTGTTAACCTGTCCTTCGGAACTATGGTACACACATCATCGACATATCTTTTCCAAAAGGGAAGAATGATATTGTACGACTTTAACGCATGCTCCTCCACATCCTCCGTAACCAGATTGGCGTGACTGAAACAGGAGAACCCATAGCAGTGCCAAATACTTGTTGATAGTGTTCCTCTCTGAAGCAAGAAGATATGTGTTGCATTCAGACAGAACTTCAGTAGATTGACTATCTCCTGTACTGACAAGCACGCTCTGCAACAAAGGGTGTCGTCAGACGATAGCCTTTGTTGGGCTACAGATGCAACCAGATCTACCGGAACACGAGTAAAAAATTCGGCAACGTCAAATGAAACCAGAACATCATAAGTGACAACAGTCAGAGAGGTGACGAAGGATGCAAACTCTTTAGAGTTACAGACATTTGAATCAGAATTCCCCACCAAGTGGAGCCAAAAAGGATGATAAGTGTTTTGAGAGATTGTAAGCAGGAGATGAATGGAAAGAAACTGTAGGTCTCAAGGGGACATTAACTTTATGGATTTTTAGTAGACCATACAAACAAGGAGTGTAGCCACCGGATGACCGCAATTTCTTGTACAGTGTCTGGTATAGAACCTGTCTTCTTCAGCTGAAGTAGCATTGCATTCATCTTCCTCTCCATGGATGGTGTAGGATCTTTATTGTAAGTTAGAGTATTGCTGAGTAGAGAGTTCACCTTGGCTTCGTAATCAGTCTTGTCGAGGATCACTGTGGTTCTTCCTTTGTCAGCTGGTAGAATTACAATTATCATCTCTCTGCTTTAATTCCCAAAAGGTGTTACGCGATAACTGTGGTAGGTTCGGTGTCGGAGGTCTCGAGCGTTGCAGCAACCCAGAAATCCGTTTTAGTAGTGTCCTTGAGAAATGGTTCGATGATATAAGCTGATCTGAGCTGAAAGAGACTGTTCCGAAAAGTGTCTTGCAAGTCTTGTTCCTTCTGCAGAGGGAACCAACGGTTGAGCCCGAAGGTAGGTAGGAATGACCAAATGACATTTACATCTGTTGTTGAAGACCAGCTGTTAATTGTGCCTTGCTTAATGTTTCTAGATGTTCACATATCTTCTTGCAACCAGCATAGAGGGTTGGTAATACTTTCTTCGGATATATAAGAAGAATCCTTTGTGGCTAGGAATATCAATATTTACGTGTATAATTGCTCTCGCCAAGAAACGAGATATAAAAAACCTGCCCTGATTATCACCACCGTACTGTAACAGCCACACATTTAACAGAGATACAGGTTGCCTCCCTGCAAAGTACTACAACCTTACATAAAGACTTATTTGTGTCTTGTACACATTTTGGTTTCTCTCTTTCCTACTTAAACTAGAACCATTGGTTGTACTGCATTCACTGATGATGGTGACAGGATTGTCACCGAAACGTTTGACATAATTGTCTTTTATATCTCGCTTCTTGGCTAGAGCAGTTTTACACATAAAAATACATCCAATATTTCTCAGGAAGATCGGACTAAACAGCTCTGACCTCAAGAACAACGATTCTCAGTTTGTACAAGTTGGACACGCATGCGTATTAGACCTAAAGGATGTCTTAGCGCAACGGCTTCGTTCTATTAATGTGAAGACGAGGAAAGATTACTCAGATACCAGAAGTCCACGAGTCTTCTGTATAGTGACATGCGACTAAGGAGAAAAGGTTACTGTTGCCAAATATGGAGATATGGGTGTGACCGCTAGTTGCTTTAACCCCGAATATGGTATGACAACCAAGGAGAACAGGAGATCGATGGCTCCACTTTCGGGACCGGCAGAGTAATCCAGTAGCAAGTTAGGAAATAAACACCTAATCCCATTTGTCACTAGCTGAGATTCGTATCTTGCAAGCTAACGTGTAATCACCTACTAAACGTTTAATTAGCTAGTGTCGTTTTGTTGTTTTTACACTAGATTGCAGAGGCCCTAAAAGTAGGCACAAAAGAGAGGAAAGCACTATAGATTTTCATTACAAATACCTATTATTGCGGAGCGCATTAGTGCGAGGCAACTAATCCGGGTCTACGGCGAACTTTTCGTGTACGTACGTACGTATGTACGTAGGTACGTGGTGTCACGCTTAGGAATGTCATTAGTTATCTGGAAACTTCCGTGTAACACTTGGGAATCCTCTCAATTACTTCCCCACGGAGATACACCCCTTGCTTCCTTAGCATCTTCCTATCGCAACTCCGTTCGCGGGCGCGTTGGTCTAGCGTACGGAAGCCGAAAGCGACATGTGCGTTTCCCGATCACAGTTCGCGTTTACAGGCATCGCTAATGCAGAAATTCGCATTCCCGATCACAGTTTTAACTCTTCCTGCACGCTACCGACTCATTGTCGGTTTTATTGTCGTCGGTTTGATTGTCAACTCGTTTTTTCATGCATATTTTACGTATAGCTTACTGACATGGATTGTGTAGATTTGTTGTGCACTTATTTTGCCTGATGTTTCTACGCTAATCTCATGGTATTGCTTGTGCAATCGCACATGATTATTTAATTATTACACTAATACGTCAGATAACTCCATTGTAGTCAGGCGTCGCTGACCCCGGGGCGGCGAGGCCTGACTATAATATATATCCACTAAACTCTCGCAGCAGCTAGCTAGAAGCGCTAGCTGTATTATTTCTATAACAATTCAATAACAAGTTATTATAAGGCATCTTTCTATCTTGCCTGTAACGTCTTATAGACCTGAGTGTGATACCCAAGCACAATATCAAAGATTAGCTCTCAAATGGAGCACCGTGGACCCTGCTCATTCGACAGTTGCCGTCATTATAGAGAATTCACTGCTCTTGGGGGACTGGTTACTAGATTATGTGGGGGTAGCGTAGCCTGAAGATTCTCATAACTTACTCGAAGCCTGGCTTTCGCCTAGGAAGAGGGTGTGGCTTCACCGACAAAACAGTGATCAGAGCGCCAATTTCTGCTTTCGCGATGCTTCTGAATACGAACAGTGATCGGTAAACGCGCATGTCGCTTTCGGCTTCCATACTAGCGCCTTCATTCTCAAGCGGTGGCAGCAGAAAGATGCATCATCTCCTGGTACGCTCTCCGAAACAGCCCCGCTCTACACTCATAATCCGCATCCCGCGTGATGCGCATGAGTATTCCTAGTAATAATATTCATGGCACGAGCTGCATATTCAACTTAGTAGACACATTGTAAACACTGAAAATTGGGATCTATATAATGTACTGAAAATATTTTGTGCTTTTCATGTCATAAGGCATTGGAACAATCCTGATGGAAATGTCAAGCAAACACAACAGTAATTAGATAAGAGTAAACACTAGTCTCGCAGGCCATACTCATATACGCACATATTTTGATTTGTGTAGGGGGAAGTGGCTCGCGCTGAAAAATTTGTATGGTGTACTTCGTGCAGTTTTTGTGTGTTAGCACTGGAATTTTTGCAGCACCTATCAGATTGCAGAATTTCTTATTGTCACATGATTGTCACGCAATCCAACTTTGCGCGTGCCCCCTGGCTCTAGCTCTGAAGCAATGCTAAGGCTTTGCATTTGTGTAATTGCATAGAGACGGTCAAAAAGCTGGCATGCTAAGACCTAGGCTACTTGGAACTGCGTGGGAATCAAAAATTAGCCATCAAACACTTTCTGCGAGGAAACAATGCTTTTGTAGCTCTCTCCATGGACAGTGGAAGTAATTGCATCTACCAAGAGTCTCAGCAGATGTTCAGATCGACAACTGGAAGGTTTTTGCTTTTCTCTTCATCTGTAAGGTATATTACTAGCACATGACTCATTATATTTACTACTGGACAGCGCAAGCGTGTTAATATGGTCATGTGACATTCAAATGACTTGAGTGACGTTTTGGTCCTAATTGCATTCCAGCTACGCACAAATTGCACGAACTATACCATACGAGTTTTTTCTCTTCCAACTTTCTATTGTGCTCGCCTAGACTTACCTCGCTAAATACGTATAGCCTGCGAGACTAAGTAAACACATTATTAAAGGAAAAAGCAGATACAAAACTTTTCACACAAGATAAACCCAGAAATTGTTGAAAACAATTGTAATGGGACTTGGCAAGAGTATAAATGAGCCATGAATGGATAAGTGAGATTAAAAGGATGGTATAAGATTTTAACTAAGGGAGTAATTGAAAATTAAGAACATAGTCAATGGTTGTGGCCTGTAGAACAGTTCCAGGTCGGTGAGGAATGTGCTTGGAACAAAAAGTTTTCGAGCAGTGAATGGCAGTTTTAGTGAGAGAGTAGCGATCGTGTTTTGCATTTTTAAATGCTTGCTTTGTAACATAGCTAAGAGTTCCAATTTCTAGAGTTACTCTATCATTTCCCTCCAAATTATTGACAAGGTGGGCGTATTTTCATACTTTCCTTCTTTTGGCTTCTATAAAACTGGATGGGGCATTGTTACATATGGTAAGTTACAGCAAGGATATTTCAGTGTTGGATGTGATGACAATATTATGTCTACAGGAAGTGGAGGAAACACTTATGGAAAGAGTTAAAGGAGAAATATTAGCAAGTCTGTCAGGAAGGTCAGCATATAGTTGTTGGTCGTCATTATTGCTAGTAGAAGATTAATGTGTAGCCACGACTCTCCTTTACCCATGTATCGTCACTTTACTCAGTGATAGCACGACTTAGAGATCACAGGATCGTCCCTCTATAACACTGTACACCAGCTGATCTAGGCGAATGTGAATCATAGGACCCTGCAAACAATTTTACCACATGGACTTAACTCACTATACCCTCAACGATACTCTGCTTTTAACCGCTATTGCCTCTCTCTCCCTCTTTCCCTTTCTCTGCCTCTCCCTGAGTCCCCTCCTCACAGGTCCCAGTGAAGAACACAGCATAGCAACTCTCTCATTCATACACTTCCTTTCTCAACTCTCTCAAAGCTGGCTCTAGCACAGGTTTTCCAGAGTCTTTTCCCACTGTGTTTTTTCCTCTGGTTTTTCCCTGGAAGAGGTTAGGCAGCCTCTTCCTAAATCACTCATCCCACCATGCCCACAGCTTCAATCACGCATGCGCAAGTGTTTGGGAAAGCAATAGTCTTTCCCCTAACAATGGAATTCTCTGACTAATGCCACCTGTTGGATTGTCTGCGCGTGAAACTAACTTCCTCCCTCCCCAGCAACGAAGCCTTAGGCCGCTCGCCAACACGTAACAAAAACGCACTTACTAATCCCGTAAATCATCTTACTCTCACCCTATGTAAACTAGCCATCTTGTATCACCAGTCATCCCCTGAAGAAGGTCATCGTTACCAAAGGAACTAGAAAAGTATTGTTACCAATATTTGACTGGTTCTGCGCCATGGCTACTTGTCGCTCATGAACAATCCAAGGTCAAGGGCCCTTGCCACCTACGCCCGATTGCGAGGAAGAAGTGGTCGGGAGCGTCGCTCCACCCCCTTCGGGGGCTCCGCCCTCTACCATGCCTAACACACGGTAGATGTTAAAGTCTGACATAAAAGTCTTCTATGTATAATATACCAAGGCTATGTTTATACACAGCCATTTTTACTATAAAACGCAATCAGATGTTTGAGTATACACTCTTCGTACACACGGAAACGATAAAAACGATAGCATTATCATTTTCGTTTTAAACACACTGCGGAAAGTGGAATGTTTTAAAAACGCGAACTGAAAAACAGAAACTTTCAGTGTGTAAATGGGAAGTCAGCATTAATAAGGCGTGGTTATTGGAAAGGTGCTGTCATTGAGAAAATAGCGCTACAAGACTGAATCTTGTTAGCAATATTCCTGTGCTGTTTAATTGCTTTGCATCAAGTCATGGAGGCCTCAATCACTGACTATACTCGCCTGCACAATCAGAGACGACAGCTACTTGTTGAGCTTACTGATACAGCGCAAAGGAGATGTTAGACAAAGGCGAGACGTCACAGACGGTATTGAATCAGGTCTGGACGAACGTCTCTGTGGTGGGACAATTTCTCACGAGGTATTATGCTAGAAGAGGAATGTAAAGAAAACTTTCTCTCTCATGATGAAATTTGTGTAGTAGAAACACCAACACAAGGCAAGTGCATTATTCAAAGGCAAATAAACTGCATCCAGGACAATCCTTTTCAGAGAAAAGAACTGCCCTGGATGGGACTCGAACCCATGACACTCAGCGTTCCAGGCAAGTGCTCTACCAACTGAGCTACCGAGGCAGTCAGTTGGCAGAGGGCCTGAGTCTGCAACACAATACAAAGCAAGGCAAGAGGGGATGTTCAACTACACGAGACTGGCTAACGCACAGTATACTCTCACTCTTTGGCTAGTGTTTTATGCCCATATATTGAAGGCCAAGCAACTGTTATACATCAGCGTGTTTCTGTAGAAACACAAGTAGCAGTGACCTTATACTATTTGAGTGATAAAGAGAGGCTACGAAAAGTAGTGAATGCATTTGGGTTGTCACGATCATGTTGCTCACTAAGTAGTTAGAAGGGTTTGCTTTGTGATTACGACAAGCTGCCTACAGCTGAAACAGCTGTTAAAGGTTAAAAGTTCTCTGAAGTATTTTCACTTCCTCAATGCTTGGGGGCTATTGATGGGACCCACATAGAGAATAAACAGCCACTACTAAACTTTTATGACTATATTAACAGAAAATCACGTTTTACACTCAATGTTCAGGCACTCTGTGAATACCATTGTTGTTTCACAGATGTAGTCATAAAATGGCCAGGTAGTGTCCATGACGCTTGAATGTTTTCCAACTCTAAACTAAACCATATGTTTAGAAATGGGACAATTCCTCCATGTTGTGCAATGATACTAGATAAAGAAGTATCTGTGTTCATCATCGGTGTCCCTGCATATCCTTGATGCCTTTGTTAATGAAGGAATATGCAGGAGGTGGCACTACCAGTCAATAACAGTACTTTGGATACAGATTGTGCAGTGCCAGAAATATTATTGAATGGGCCTTTGGAAGATTAAAGGCAAAATTTGCTTGTCTTAAATGATCAATGGATATCAACTTCCATGATTAACCCAATGTTATACGTGCATGCTTTGTTTTCAGTTACTATTGAGAGCTAAACAATGAGTCTGTAAGTGAAGAGGGTGTTGTATTTCAGAAGGCTCGGTCTCATATCAACGGTGTATGGCCAGTTTTCCTACTCAAACAGCTAAATTTAGTA
>JAODVQ020194548.1:0-14257 GCA_025400075.2 Phenganax stokvisi
AATAAAGGCACTGCTACACTTGCGGTAGCGGACACACGGCAACCCGGCGTGAGAAACTACATTACTGATAATATGAGGTCATGCACTGCGAGTCTGAAATTACTTTTGCTGTTTTTCTGGGAATTAGATATGTAATTACTTACAGCTCCATTTGTTGAAATTGTTGTGCAAATTTCTCAATACTTTCAAAAGATGCAAGATCCAGTTCTAAAACGGTTACTTTAGGCACAAGAGTCTACAAAACAAGCATGAAAATAAGTCGCAGGCAACACGTAGAATTGCTAACAATACATAGCTCCACCTTACGAGTATGTCGTATTTTCTCAGCTGCACAGTTTCCTCGAGCAACATCTCGACAAGCCATGATCACATGAGCTCCATACAAAGACATTGCTTTGCTTGTTTCAAAACCTGCAAAAACAAAATTATATATTTTGTACGCTGAAAAAAATCAGGTGGCTACATAGTTAATTAACGTGATGAGTGGTGATGCAATCTCCCTGCCACTTGACTAAGCAATATATGGCAAAGTCTTTTGTACTATGTTCATCCCATATTTATTGCACACTGCCTGATAGCAGACAATTTTACTTGTACAGTAATGCTGGCAACATGCTTTTTCCATCCAATATCTGATTCATTCGCAAGTTTGCTTCAATTTAAAGTTTTTACAAAAATCTCACCAATTCCACTGTTAGCTCCAGTCACAATCACAACTTTTCCAGAAAGGTTTTTATCTTTCAGAATATCCATGGCTGTTTTAAATGTATCCACTTTTACTTTCCCTCTAACCTTTGGCTTCACCGCCAATGCTCTTCGCGGATCAACGTAAGTTATCTGACCATTTATTGAGCTAAATATGTTAAAAATACAAGTTAAAATAAGCAGCGCAGAAGTCTCACCCAAACCAGGAAACATTTCTCTCGTCATCTGGACTTGGATTGTTTTTTCTTTGGGTCAATTTCCCATGACTATGTAAAGATGAAAACTCACTCGATGTAGCAAATTTGACCATCTTCATCGAGATCTTGGCGCCAACCAAAAGGAAGATCTTTAAAGAACAATGGTTGACTATATAAGTAATCGCACTAATCTGCAGTGTATAAAATCGTCTGCAGTCAGAGTATAAAAAATGAAACTAAACAACGTGTCTTCCTTCCTCAAATTAACACCATACCTCTTTTAACACACTCAGCCGAGCCATTTGTGGGACGTTCCCATTGGGTTTTCTTCGTGTTGTGGCTGCGAATGCAACATTAAGCGTAAATAACGTGTAATAAAAAGATGTAAACAATCGCCATGAACCACAAAAAAACAAGACAAGCCAGAGAAGAAAAAGCCTTACTCAACATAATATATTCGTCCATCACTCATAGTTCGAGTTTCCCAGCCAAAAGGAAGATTACTTCTTGATTTATTTTCACTTTCCTCCACTCCAAGTTCTTCGCTCCTCGCCTCCGCCATCTTGGTCAAACTCTTACGACAAGATTAGAAATATTTGACGGCGAAAAAATTATCCAGAGAAATTCTGTGCGTAAACCAGCTTCCGCGCATGTGCAGAAACAGGATGATGAATGTGAAGAAGTTTGAACGTAAAGTGGTAGCAATATTTCTATTTCTATTTCGTTATTTTCGTAAAAACAACAATACATTGAGATCTCCTATATATACAGCAAGTAAAAAATAAATATACCTAGCATTATAGTCTATTATTATCAGTATTTATAATATTTATACATTCATAAAATTCTAAATAAAGTTCCTGAATTCCTTTGAATATGAAGTAATTCAAATTATATAAATAAAAAGCTAAAATATTTAGGGTCCTGTACTACACACGTCACCTTAATGGCGAGATGGGTCTTTCGCGTTCCAGTTGTGCAGAGAGATCTCTCACTTTCTCGGCCCAGTACTCGCTACTTCGCTGCAGTTGAGAGGAAAGCTGAAAAAATAATGACGCGTAAGTGTTTTGACAACAACGGGCGCACTCCACTGATGCAAAGCACCATGCATTACCTCTCCAACTCTTTGAATCCAAAATGATTTATCTAAAGTCATGGGATCTGTAACTCCAGCTTTGCTTAGTTCTTTTTTTAAAGCATGGCGAATCTAAAAAAATAGCATCAATACAGAGTTATAATCTCAAAAATATGCTTTCTCTTGACTTTCCAAACACGGGAGGCGTACCTTTTCCATTGATGCAGACTTGGAACTGCAAAAGCAAAACCAGAAATATTACGCACTGTCTACTAATGAATGTTGAAGCTTATAATTTTAGAACAATAAGAAATTGTCTGCTTACAGTCCTCGTTCGAGTGCAGAGATGTAAGCCGAATCATTGAATCCAAATGAATCAGACTGAAAAATAGAGATGAACAATTAGAATCACGAAATAAAACAAATTTATTAGCACAAACACCGCAACTACTTCATTAATCTTAACACTCCTAAGTTTGAATTGGTGGCGCAAACGCTGCTAATATAGCGCACTAAATATTCAGGTAACTTGTATATTTTCTTACCAACAAATAATTATCAGGCAAGACCAAATCATCCCTGATGTTGTCAATCTGACATTTTAGATCAAGAATCGTCTGACTTCTCGCGTCCAATTGTAACATCAAGTTCTAGAAAAACACACCACATTCATAGACATTTCGGCAAGATTCCAATTTCGAGGCAAACAATAACAACTACCTTTCTTGCAACACGATCCCGATCAATGGTCTCTTGTTGACGAAGACTTTGTTTTCCTAAACTATTCACCTTCAAGTGAAAAAAAAGATTCGCAAATATTCCTCAGACATTTGACAGAATAACTCATAGAAACTTACTCGTTGGCTCAGTTCTTTGTTCGCTTCAATGTTTATTTGAAGTTGCTTATGCAAATCCTCCACTGTCTGAGATCTATACATGGCTGCTTTTTCTTGATCAAAACTGGAAAACATTTAATGAATACATAAAAGTTTCAACCAAAACATGAAAATGGTGAATTCACTGCTCAAGAAGTAGGTTAGGTATTCAGTTTTCAGTCATGGCTATGACTCTATCCTATTTTTGTTTGAGTTACAAAATATCATCAGGAACATATGCGTACACATTTTCTTCAATTTCCACGCGTAACTTCTGAATAGCAATTTCTTGTTCAGCAGAGTGAGCTTGCAAAGCCTGGAAATGAGTAGAATTTGTGGTATTTTCTATATTTACTCTAAGTATTTCTTATTATAAAACTAAGCTGTTATTGCCTACCTTATACTGTTCACGCATCATCCTCAATTCCTCTTCATATATAAAACAAATATCAAAATTAGCAAACACTGAGCAGATTTTATACAATTTCATGACGAGTATTAACCATTTTCAAAATGACTAACCTATTTCAGTCTTGTATGAGTTGTTTGTTCTGTGCAATGATTCATTTGTCTCCAAGAGTTGCCTAAAAAATTGAAACCAGTCATTACAGATGCAGAAATTTATTAAACAAAAGGTCTAATATTTACTTACTCCTTATCAGTTTTTAACGACACTATGCTTTCAGTTTGCTCTCTACAAAAATTAAAAGATAAGGTAGGTAATGGGAAAAATCGCAAGACGGTATGCGCACAGCTCTATACTCGAATTGCTTCAACATACCTTAACTTTGCAGCCAGCTTTGAATTCCCTTCCCTAGTGAAAAACAGATTACAATATCTTGTTTATTCAATATACTACCATGAAACTCACGCAACAGCGGTGTCCCAGTTCAACCTCCGCTCCATAAGGTATATTGATCCCCTCACTAACAAGCATCCCCCTCACCGCAATCAACCACCCTCCCCTCCCACATCTTACTTCTGTTCCTTCACCCACTGGTTGATATTTTTAACGATGATGTCACTCTCTTTCAACAATCTATCGCGATGGTCTCTTGCTTCGTCAAGGGCAAGGCGAGTTGAACGAATCTGAAAAGAAACCAGACATTCGAAAATTCCTATTCGCTCGTTTTTGTCCTGGTATATTCAAACTTGATGTTCTCTAATTAGAGAGACCATTAGAAAGACCTCACAATTCTTACTGTGATGTAATATTCATGTACTCACCTCTTCATGACAATTTTGATGTTGTTTGCTAAACTGCTCTAATTCTAGCCTATATCTTTCATTCTAAATAAACAGAGAAACTCCAGCATAATAAAAAAGCAGAATTCCTAATTCTCAAACTAATCTCACTCATCACACCGACCTCTTCCACAGCAAAGCGACACTTTTCTTGTAAAGTTGCTTGTTCGATCTTCAAAACAGAAATCTGTTCTTGAAGTTGATTCAGTTCCGACGTCTGCTTCAAATTCTTGTCGTGACTCGAAGATAACTCGCTCCTCAATTTCTCAACACTCCTGTTCAGTTTTGCAGCCTGAGAAAGTAGGAATAAGTTTCGCATAAAGCAAACACATGGAGTTTTCAATCAATTTTCAAACCTCTTCATTGGATGTTTTATGTCGTTCCTGAACTTTTTTCAGTTCAGTTTTTAAATGCCTCGCTCTGTCATCTACACCAGCAATCTAAAAATGAAGTCAACCAAAGTTAAATCAAAGCAAAACGAAGCTTCTATAAAGACCATTGTCTATAACTTCAGTTTATATTCTTACCTGTTTCTTGAGATCAGTATTCTGTTGTCTGAACGCGACTAGTTCTGATTTGGCGACTGCGAGCTCTTTCGACTTTTCATTCAACTAAAAACAGCACACGTCGTAAATACTTCTTCTCACACTCTTAAAAACAGACTACTTTCCTAAGAAAGCCAATAAACAAATTTGATAAATATCAATTTATAGAAACCTTATCGTTCAGTTCTTTTCGACTGTTTTCAGTTTTTGTAAAGCGAATTTTCATGTTGTGCAGATTTCCCTCCGTGCTTACAAGCTACAAAAACATTGAAAATGGTCTAGAAACGAATTTCAAGCAAGACTTCAGAAGAATGGAAACAAAAAAAATCTAAAATGTTCGAACAAGAAAAGCTTCATGACGCTCATAAAGTAGGAGTTACCTGAGACTGACAATCTTGAAATTTTTTCGCAGAATTATCCATTTCAATCTGCATTTGAAGCAATCTCTCTTCACAACGCCTTATCTAAACAAATATTATTATCAATCAATACAATCAATAAGCCAAGACAATCAATTAATATAATCAATATAATAATTATAGGTCAACAAAAATTCCAAGCTACACTTGCACGCTTACCTCTGCTGCATTTTCTTTCAGCTTATTCTGTGTTGAAAGTAATTCAGCCCGCAACACCCGCACATCACCGTCCTTCGAACCAACCTGCGAGAATACAAACGTCAACTTCTGGTGGCCTTTAAGGAAATTATAACATGAAGTTCTCCTCGTTTATAACTACCTCTTCAATAAGACCTCTGTTCTTTTCCAGGATTAAGCCAAGTTCTGCTTTCAGAGCCACAACATTTTTCTCTTTGTCACGGATCTACAAATACAACTAATCATTCAACCACGCAGTCAGCTGTTCCTGTTCGTGTCTCGTATCTCGTACATGCAATTTTAACTATATACTGATCACTATCACACTTTATGAATCTTTTCTTGCCACATATTTTACCTCGATTTTTCTTTCTTCCAGTTTTCGGATAAGCGTGGAAATCTTTTCTTCTTTTTCTTGCATTGATTCGAGATAAACGTTGACCTCAAAGATGAGAAAACATACAACAGTCATATAAAATATTTAGCAAATACGCACAGCCAAACATTAGACTTACTTGTTTATTCATTTGTTCAAACTGTTGATTCGCTTCCTCCATTTTTGCCAGCAAACTTTTGTTTTCTTCGGCTTGAGCATTAACCTGAATGAATTAATTCAAGAAACATTATACTAACCTGATTATCAGAAAGTAAACATAAAGTGTTTGACATACCTTCGCCGCTAGCGAAATAACTTTGTCATTTAAAATTTTGACTTCTTCTTCACGCTTGTGAGTGAGGGACTCTTGCTGTTTTAACTGAAAAGGCATCAAATTCTCAACTATGCGTAATAAGTAAAGAAAGAGTGGAATTATGTTCAGCACTAATTGTTCGTATATTGGTGATAACAGACGCAAAAATGGTAAACCGTACATTATTTGGCGCAGAAACAAAATCTTCTCAGGTAGCAATGTGATTAAACTGAATGATGATGATTTGACTATTTCAAAATAAATTGACAAAACAAAATCGAAAGAAACGTATTTCACAACTCACCAATGCCGTAGTGTCTTGATAACGTTTCTGCGACGCAAGTAGATCATTCTTCATCTGTTGAAGCAAATCCTCCAGTTCACTAATCTAGAAAACCAAAACTTGTTTTTACGACCAGAAAATCACATTTCTGGCAAATACCAGTATATCGATTGGTAATGTTGGCGAAAAATTTGGGAAAATTTCGAAAATATTAGAAAAATCCATGAAATGTTGTTATAAGAAATTGTTATGATTACAACATAAAATTTCGTACTCTTTTATAAACATGTTTTTATGATTCGAAAATGACTTATATAGAGAACTATATCAATGGGCAATGTCTGGGAAGACTTTAGAACAGCTTGGAATACAAATGGAAGTGGAATGAAAATGTAAGGAAAAAGGGAGGGCCTGGTACTTATAGTATTTTTCTTATATTTTAATGCAAATAGGTAAGAAAAATATGAATAATCACCCTAAAAAAGGATTTTATCTCACCCTTTCTCTGTGTCTCTGTTTTTCATGTATTTCATTCTTGAGTTGTAACTGGTTCTGACGATATGTCTTTTCCAAGTGAACCACCTAAATCAATTCAACATTTGAGGATATTATACATCATACAACAATCTTCGTCATGATTTTATAGTCGAGACGCCAATTCATCAAGAATTCAAAATTCACAGTAACTTTACATCAGCAACTTTTTGCCTGAGTTGTTCCTCCAAATACACGCGTTTTTGATCGAAGATATTCAGTTGCTCATTGCTTCTTACAAGCTGTAGGAAATATAATAACAAAATTGTATGAACTAGATATATAAATAAAGTTGCTCAATGTATTCAACGGTCTTTAGTTTCTCAGATCCCAGAGTTGAAGAATCGCACCTCCTGTGATGACTTCTTGTACTGAAGTCTCAAATTCGCAAGTTCCTCGTTCAAGTGTTTCATCTCGTTGTTCGAATTCGATTTCTGAAGAAAATTGCAAGGATAATCATGAGCGTTAATTCTTGGTTGATAACTTAGTCGTAAATACCATCATACTTTCTTCCTGTAGTAACAACTAAACAGCTACACTGGACTTACAATAAAACATGTTTCGCTAGAGTGCAGTTTGGCAGACACCAGGTTAAGGCTGGGGTGGAATTGCGGGCTCAGCGTTCATTACGTGATATATCTTCTGGATAGTCAGCGGCGTAAAGTGTGGACACTTTATGCCGCTGACCATCCACTAACAAAACACTCGCTCAGCTCTAGCGAACTCTAAGCGTCCACATTTACTCTATTCCATACCTCTTGTTGTAATTTCTCACAATCAGCAGTAGTGATAGTCATCTGAGCCCGCAGTTCGTGCAAAGCTCCAAGATACTCAGAAACCTGAAAAAAACATGACGAAGGTTGTAACAACTCCCTGCATGATATCTACGTAACGTGTTCCATGTGTATAATTTGTACCTGACTATTTAGTTTCACAACTTCTTTATCTTTGCCAGATAATTCTTCTTGAAGTTTTTTCACAGTCTCGGTCAATTGTGATCTCTGAACATAAGAACAAGACATCAGCCTGCACGACAGGTTGGCTATATGAGCCCAGTCTCTTTCAAACTGACGCGTTCTGACAGACTGGCGGGTCATCTGAGACACTTCCACAAGGATGGCAAATATATTTACCTCAACTTTGTACATTTCATTGTTATTTTTCATCACATCCAGTTCACTGTTGAGTGTTTGAACTGTATTCTCATATTGTAGAACCTGAGCATTGCAAATAAATGTGAGATTTCCAGAAGGTATACTTGGTCTAAGTATTTCTAAACCTACCTCATCTTCATACTTCTGTTTATTTTCTTCCAAATCCAAAGATGCTTTACGACAAACTTCGTTTTCACGAGTCAGCTGAAATGAAGCAAAGTTTCCATGTTCAAAACTGCAACAGGAAAATTCAAAATGGCCGCTATTAATCGCTGTGCTTTCACCTTATTTTGCAATTCGAGGTTTCCACTTTTCAAAGCTTCTTTTTCACCTTGTAATTTTTGAAGTCTCAGCTCGTAGTTCTTCGCCTAAAGGATTCTTGATCAATCATGTGTGCAGTTTAAAAACACGATAAAATGTATATTGTCCAAACTATCTAACAAAACACGCTAGTGTGTATACAGCACTCCAACCTGTTCAACGCGTTCTGCATGTTGTTCCTTCTCAGCCAATAACTCAACTTTCAGCTCATTAATTTTGCTAACTCGCTCTTTGAACTAAAAAATAGTAAGATAAATCATAAAATCATTATCTTATTCTCAACAAGACAAGAATTTGAAGAGTCCTTGAAGAAGAATAATTTTAAGAATCCTTGACTAATGATTGAATAATATGATCAAATACAATAGAAAGAGAGTAAATGAGTTGTTGACCCATTGTCAGTTAGTATGCACATGAACCATCTCTTTATTTCACCTCTCTTTCTACTTTAACTAAGTTATCTTTTGTGAGTTCCAAGTCATTCAAGATCTTCTCAATTTTCTTATCTTTGACTCCAATCTGAAGAATAAAAAAATGTCGTACCTCTGGTGACTTTATATAAACTAGGCCTAATATATTTCAAAGCACTACCTCCTGCTGTTTACTGACGAGCTTTTCTTTCAGAGTTTGAATCATTTCATCGCAATGAGCAAGCTGGAAAGACATTAAAATGCTGAACTGCGAACCACAACACTAATAATACAATATGACACACATACAACAAAACATTGAGACAATTAACAGTACTGTACCTGTGTTTTGCATCTCGCTAAAGCCTCGCGTGTTGAAGACAATTCTGAAAAACACTCTTTCATCGCTTTACCCTGCTGTTTGCTCTGAAAAAGATATTACACTGCCATTTAAATGATAAATATAAACTAATCAATTGCTCCCATACTGAATTCAACATGTATAAATAAAA
The DNA here is from genome assembly GCA_025400075.2 of Phenganax stokvisi. Classification (NCBI taxonomy): domain Eukaryota; kingdom Metazoa; phylum Cnidaria; class Anthozoa; order Malacalcyonacea; family Clavulariidae; genus Phenganax; species Phenganax stokvisi. The sequence continues at coordinate 9,142 of JAODVQ020194548.1, forward strand.
GTATATGTAAGTGTACAAACCTTGGCTTGCTCTGTTTCAAGATGCTCATTTAAAGACAAGAATTCCTGAGTTTTTTGACGAAGTTTTTCGTCAAGATCTCTGAGAGATTCCTGACTTTCTCGCAATGCCAGTTCCGACTTTGATTCGTGCAAACGAGAATCTTCAAACTACGTGAAATACAAAAATAATCCATCAATATATATAGCCAAAAAACAACAGTTAAAAATTCATTGAACTTTATGAAACTATATTAATATCTACAGACTCGCCAGTTGCCAATGGTTAACTTAAGCTGCACACAGGCTCGTATAAAGATATCAAGTTAAAACGTGTAAAACCTGTTTAGTTTTGACGTCAGTTTGTTCTTTGTAGTATATTAAACTTGTATTCAACGCTTTACACTGGATCTCAGTCTCCTGAAGTCTCTCTTTGATTGCTTCGGTCTAACAAATTGAAACACAAAATAAAAGAGGCTGATATACATTACATCTGACTAATACATAGATCAAAAAGAAATGATTTAAGTTTCGTATTAAAAGATAGTGATCCATACCTGCTTCTTCGTTTCCTCACACTCTTTCTTTTGTTTTTCTATCATTCCATCTCGCTCAGTCACCTTAGAAAATTAGTTTTTCGTATTATCGAACACAATCAATGCCGCCATACACCAGGGGTAGGTCGTTATAAAGCCGTTTAGCGTAAACAGTGGATAAATAGCAGAATGCAGTACCTTCTTTGTAGCTTGTTTGTAAAGTCCTTTCAAATGATCCAGTTCCTTTTCAAGAGCTTTTATCTTACCATCTCGTTCTTTTAACTAATACAAAACAAATTTCAACGTTAATTTCAAACTCACAAAATTCGAAAGAGCAGCTTGGAGTACCTGTGACTTCATCGCTTTGCGACTATTCTCTCCTTCTGTCAACTCCGACTTGAGTTTCTTCAATTCATCATTCAGTTGACTTTTCTACGAAAATAACAAGATTAATACTTGTTTTACATGCAAGATAGCTTTTCACTTTCGAAACATTGCGTCTCTTCTCCCTCCATCGTTAAGACGACAAAAGGAAACTTAAACAGGAGAACCTAAGGAAAAATTCGTGATGTTTAGTAGAGTCAAAAAGAAAGCATTTTCTAGAGCAAATCATACTAGTTCTCTTAGAATGCATCTATACAAGTTGTGCCTGCGCTGCAGCTATTTTTATACCTCTTGTTTGTGCTGATTAGCTGCGGAGGAGGCAGCTATTCGCAGTTCTTCAATGTTTCGGGAATATTTTGTCATCTAAGAAAAGATCCACAAGAAATTTATGCTTGTGTTCCAATGATTCTTTTCCAACAGCATAACCATATAGTACCTTCTCTTCACATGAATGCTTTTCACTGGACAGCTGAGTAATAGTTGTCTCACTATTTTTAATCTGAAACAATTACAAAAAATATGCCATTAGATGCAAATACGAAGATATGCCTTTATATAATTAATATAGAATACATAGGGAATGTTCCTATCCAATCTACTCCAAGTTCTTTCATCTTCATTCCAATCTAATGCTGAAAGTTTTTTTACAAATTCCCGGCTTACCTTTTCGTGAAGATCGTCGTTATCATTAACCAAACTCGCGACTTTTTCATTCAATAATGATAAATCTTCCTTTAATTTCTTCTCAACTTCAAGTTTTTCATTCAGTTTATCTCCTGACGTTTGGCATTCTTCCTGTAACATTTCCACTTTCAGAGCAAGTTCTGTCAACTTTTGATCTTTCTGAGAAACCTAAGGAAAGTCAAGATAGATAAAAAAAAATTGAGCGAAATTCGTCAATAGGTGATACTACATCAATAAGAAATGTCCGTTATTGGACTTTCAGTAACAAAAGCTGGATATGAAACCATTGTCATATTCAGCCTGTATAAATATAGTTAGTTTTTCTACCTCCTCGGAACATGTCTTGTGTTTTTCTTCTGAAACTGCAAGCTTGACTTCTAGCTCTTCTATGACGTCATCTTTCTCAGCTACCTAATTAATAACGTAATCATAAAATTGTATTCTCACTTGATCGCAGGTAAAGCCAAGTAATCCCACCTGATTTCTCCTCCCTTCAATATCCGCCCTCAAGTTTTCAACATCTTGATGCAAAGCCTCTAAAGTGTCTTCCTGTTCGATAAGCTGGAATTGCGAGAAAAAAGTTTAAGGATGAAAGAGCTTTCTGTCGTGATTGGCACATGCAGGCAAGTTGATAACCGCGTACTGCCCAAACTTCGAAGAAAAATTCCAACCATTCAGCACCTTATCATGATATTCATCTCTCGCTTGTTGCAGTGTCTTGATTGCGTCTTCCCTTAAAACTGTCTACAATACAGACAGCAAGTTTTATATGAACTATCTTTTGTTACTGTCTGACCATACAGAAGATATCATGAGTCGTTTGTGATCACAAGATTGGTTTTCTAATAAACTTCTCGCATACTCAACAGAATTTCGTAGTTCCTACCTCTTGTGAAGATTTTCGTTGTAATTCCGAGTAGTCCGACTGAGAATTCCTCAAATCACGCTCCAGTTTCTTCACAACATCCAGTTGCCGTAAGACCTGCAAGATATTACAGGGTTTTTTTAAATTAAAGACTCGTTCAGTCATCACGAATACTTAAAAATTCCCATAACATTCCCAGATCTTTGCTGAGCCCCAAATTAGTGCGGAGCTAAGGACATGCGACTAGTCATGCGCAAAATTGATTAACATTATGACGTCACAAACAGATAATTAACGAGCTAGTATCATGACGTCATGTTTTATGGCGAATGTACGCTGGCTAAACTTAAAAGTAGTATTTAGGCCTTCAAAGAACTCCAAACCTCTTTTTCTTTTTCTTTCTGCTGATTATTCAAAGTTTTCAAATCATCATTCAACTTCTCAATCATCTGTTCTCGTTTTCTTAACTTCATGAAAACATCAAAAATTAAATTACGAAATACTCTTGCACTAAGTATCAAGACTTTACTACAGACTTTTTCTTCGACGTCCTTCTCCTGAGCGCGCAACGTTTCAATTTCATTTGACAACTGACCAATCACTTCTTCTTTCATTGAAACCTGTTGAGATATTTACCATTTTCAAAACAAAATCTTCAAGAAATATAAAACAACAAACACCACATTAGCCTATGTACAAGCAATTTTTTCAGGCGCTCTACTCACCAAATGATCACTATTCTTTGCGCTGCTCTCCATTGAATTCAGTTTGAAATTGAGATCTTTTATTGCGTCCTCATATTCTTCCAACTAGACACCATAAGACATTGGTTGTATTAGAACTTGATATTCTAATTAACATAATTTGCAAGCGTGAAGATATATCACACCTTCTTCGAAGCTCGTAAAGTCTCTTGTTTGAAAGAATTAATTTGTTTCTCAAGAATAGCAACAGTTCTGCTGCGATCTTCCATCTACAAAACAAAGAATCGTGAGATGTAGAAATCCAACAAAAGTTTATTTCTTAAAAGGATCAAGTCTAAGAAAAGAGTATTTATATGAGTTATTTTCAGATATTTCTTCCACAATACCACTTTAAAATAAAAAAAAGTCAAATCACCTCATTCACACATTCCTCGTACTCTCTTTTCATCTTCGAATTGATTTCGTCCCTGGTTTTAATCTAGCATAACAAATCGTGATATCAATCACATGAACAGTTTTACTTGAAAACTATTCCATCTAAGTACCTCTTGTTTATATTTACTAACGTCTTCTTGAAGATGAAGTTTTTCAAGCTCCAGTTCATGGATTACTTTATCTCGCTTCTTCATCTGTCAGTGACACAAACAGTAAACAAACAAAATGTTAGTAGATAAATTCAGTTACTGGAAAACGAACTCACAATCTTAACACACATGCAACAAAGCAGGAGTATAGATGCAATTTCGATACGCACCTCTGCTGTTAACGCTTCTTGCTCGCCCTGAATCGACAAGCGTTGAGATTCCCAGCGCGCTTCCAAGCGTTCACTCTAAAAGGGAAAAAGAAATATGTTTATGTCTAGAACAACTGAGGAGAAATGGCAATCAGAAAAATAGAACTAAGTCGAGGCTATAGATAAAATAAAACCATCCACTATCAAACATTCACAAACTTTTTTATCAAGCTATCTACGTTTACGTGTACCTCTTCCACTGTCTTCTTATATTTTTCTTGAATGTCCTTAACTTGCGATTCCGACGAACGAATTGCTTCATCTCTTTTAGAGATCTGCAATGGACCAAAACACAAATATTTAACATGTTTATGAAGCAGCCGTGATATGCTCAGATAGCTATCTTTTGAGTTCTACGCATTCTTATGTAGTAGGATTCTTCGTGAAAATTCTTATTACCTCATCTTGAGCTAGACGAGCCTGCTCTTGAGCTTTGAGTAAGTCCAGTTGCAACTTTTGAATGGCTTTCTCGCGTCTCGATACTTCATCTAAGCAATCTTTTTGTTGCTGTTGAAGACGTTTCAATGCTTCTTCTCTGTAGTTCACTTTCATTTCAGTTTCACCAACTTGTTCTTGCAGGGCGTGATTTTCATCTTGAATTTTTTGTAAAGCGCTGTCTTTTTCCGCCAGCTATAAAACACAAAAACAAGAAATCTAAAGATCATATACAAACAAATGAAAGCATCTATGAATATCTATCCTCCAAATTTCTTTACCTGTTTTGAAAAGCTTTCTGCCATTTCTTCACCTGTTGTCTCCTTAATCTGAAGTTGACTTTCATATTCAGATAACTAAACAAGCAAAAAAGAATACTTCCATTATTTAAACAGTGACAAAGCTTCCCATCGTAACAGCTGAATTTTATGGAAGTGGTCACTCATGAGGCGATTCTTGAATGCAGGAATGATTTAAAGACCTTCTTCTGGGATTCTTCCTGATCCAACACCAATTCTCGAATTTTTGTGTTATTATCTTCAATCTATGAGTAAGTAAATATAATATTTTTGAAAATACTAACTGTAGTTTACTGGGTTCAACATTTACGAGCAAGAAGATTGACTGAACATTGATAATTTACTGGTAATTATTTCTCTAACTGAAGGCCCTGTTACACGGTGCAATTTTTCTTGCAACTTGCAATGCAATTCTACTCT
>JAODVQ020194762.1:0-14255 GCA_025400075.2 Phenganax stokvisi
AAAGCGAGTTACTCGGTTAGCCGAGTAACTCGCCTCCATGTAAACAGGCCCTTAGTCTCTAAGCTCCTGGTATGGGGCCAAGACTAAGGCATGTTTGCACCTGAAGTGCGAATGGCAACTCCACTCAGGTTGTTCTTTTACAAAAAAACATGAATTATTAATATAATCCATCGTGTTCAGATGAAAGAGCTAGCCAGTGAAGTGTAATTAATCTAGAATGTTAACTATGATGCCATTTTGCCAAGATCTCAGTTGAATTTGCTGAGACCATAGATAAGTAAGCGGAATGAAATTTTCTGATATTAACACCAGGGACGAAACTTAAGGGGGGTATGGAGGAGGGTGTAACACCCCTCCCAATATTGAAAATGCATCGATTGGCAGGGCAATGATGTTACTTCTTCAACGATCAGTATTCAACTGGCTTATTTCTCTAACATACTCTATATGTCATGCACAATCATACTTATTAAATGATATTAAAATTACTATTCTCCTATTGGTTACTTCCTAACAATAACAATAATGATAATGAAATCATGAGCTTAACCCTTTAAAGACATATAGGATATGATGTAACATTAGTATAAAATAACACAATCTAACACAGCCCTACTAACCGCACAGGGCATTATAGCTTCGATAGGGCAATTCTACCCGACACCCCCCTAACAAAAAGAGGCTACTTTTGCCCCTGATGAACACACTATTTTGTTTACCGAGACAACATCAGACAGTGAAATTTAGCACGGTTGATTTATTTTGACAGCAATTACTTAGTTTTACTGCTATTTTCCAATTTGCAGTTCAGCGGACACCTTATACCGCTGACCATCCAAAACACATACTAGAGTAAGAACACTGAGCCTGCAATCCCATCATAACCAGACTAATCATTGAGCTGAATGTATTATCTATGGGGACTGCTCTCATCAGAACATTGTCCGTCAGGGTGTTAGCAACAGTAAAAAAATCAGCATTATATGCCGTTTTCACAATTTTGCTTACCTAGCAATTTCACAATTTGGCACAGGCAAAATAACATAAATTACACAGAGTATCCAGTCCACCATGGCAATTTTATTTGAAGTATAATGATTTAAATCTTTTTTAAAAGTGCTGCTGAACTAACGCAGGAAATATCTAAGTAATTAATGTGAGGCCGGTAAGATGGGCTCTTCTTTGCGCAGAGCACCAAATTTCACAATTTTATTGCAACGGCGAATTTATTTTCATTCTGGCTAACACCCTGACAGTGAACAAAATGGAACCAAAAACATGGCAGAGTTTTTGTTGAAATGATGTATACTTTCGCTGGCTACCAATGACTAACCCGAAAATTGAGTATTACTATCAAAACGGGAGTACCTCATAGGATAACAATATATTCAGTATCGTATCAAGCTCCAGATGAGAAATATTTCTAAATTCTATCATATATTATAATAGATAGAAATATTATACCAATATTTCTATCTATTATAGTTGTGCAAGGCTCAAATATGAGCATGGTCAGCTGTAAATCCCAGTCTCCCACCATATTTTTGGTTCCCATGAAACTATCCGAGCACTCACTCCAGATACTTTATTCAGCTCAGTGGGCCTAACCATAAGCTGGTGTCTACCAAACAGCATGCTACCTGCAATTTCTATAACAAATCCTGAAAAGTTCATCCCACTAGCGGAGAGGTCCCACCATCCCAGTAAGTGGGTAATATGAACCATAGTTGACAATATTTCGCTGGAAAATTTCACATTTTAAATACAAAATTTCTTCTCACCTTTAATAACATTGTAATACCAGAAACCTCTTTGTAAGTAAAAAGCAAATGAAAACACATGGTAAATCTGGTAAATTTCTTCTGGAAATGAATCTTGAAGTGAGAAATGTGATGTGGAAGCATTACAATGAGCCTGCAGTGTCAAAACCACTGACCGTCGTAGAAACCATGGTGCATTGCGCACCGGCAGACGTTCTTTTCTTTGGCTCTTTCGCAAACAAGGTAAAGTGTGATATTGTTTTGAATAAAATCCCTCGTTTTGTGAACAATCCTTTGGTTTGTACACCGAAAAATGTCAGGCATATACAATATAACTCTTGCTGAAACGTATGCGGTTTGTATTTTCATCGTGCAAGCATTTCAATTTGGAAACATGGCCCAGTGACGTATTGATCATTTTGTCTTTTTTTGTTCACAGCGAAAATGGTGAGCCCCGTGTACAAGCCGAACATCGTCAAGAAGCGACGAAAGAAGTTTATTCGTCATCAATCCGACCGCTTTTTACGTGTAGCTGTAAGTATTTTTGCACTTCGTTAAAATAACGAAAAATAGTGAGTTTTTGTACATGAAGTATGTTCGGTGTGCGTTTCTAGCAGGGTTCTTCTGCCGAAGCATGCTGAGTCAAAGTTCAAAAATTCTGAAATAAAAATAATACTGTAATTCCAGTCAAAACAGTTACAAATTATAAATTGCACTAAAGTATGCATTTTCCGCCATATTGCCTTTAAGCTAAAATAAGAATCCTCCCCCCCTGAAATATTGAAACCAAATAATATTTCAGGGGGTACATGCTTATGTGTGATTTACTTGTTAGTATTATGGTCGCCTGACAAAATGGCTTATGCTTTGCTCTGGAAATGGCGAGACAAAACAATTTGCAGGATAGTGCAGTTTAGTGGACACCTTATACCACGGACCACTAAAAGTATATATTATATTGAGAATAATGATCCTGCAACACCACTCAGCATTATTAATATAATATATTATTTGGACGGTCAGCGGCATAAGGTGTCCGCTAAACTGCATTCTAGCGCAGTTTGCTCTTTCTTCAGGAGTGTCTGATTGTTTTGCTAAAATTTAAAAGTCTCTAAAACTCAGCTTTTTTGCCACCTGGGTTATTGAACTTGGTTGTTGGTTAGAATAATAAGAGCTAGTAAATGAAGTCATAGTCAGCTTTTGAAATGCGCTGGCAAAATGATCACACTTTTTTGTGATAAGTGAAACATTCATGACTCTCATTTGAATTTTACATCATTGAGAAGTAAATTACTGTGGTTTATTTCAAATCGTCCAAGAAATATTTATCTTAAGAGATTTGACAAAACATCATGTTTTTGTAATCCTTATATTCCTTCTATCAACTGTGTCATGCTCCGATCTTATGTTAATATTGCATATAACATCACTTGTTTATTTTTCAAGTGTTTGTTCATATGATGTTATCTTAGACATGAGAGTATTGATTTTTATGCAGAAGGGAAAGCAATATGCATTATCAAAAAGTTATGTTGAAGACCTCTTTCTTAATGTCTGTTGATTCATAACTTCTTGTATAAAATGCTACAAGAAAGTTTTTAAATTGGAATATAAGTGCAAGTATTTATGGACATACTTTGTTTCTTTATGAAAGTTTTCTTTGACAAGTTACCTCTCTGAAATGCTTTTCTGTTCATGAAAACTTGTTCGTGATACAAGCAAGTAAACTCATAAAGAAATTTGTCAAGGAAAACCTGTTCCTCATACACACGAGCAAGTGAACTCGTCAAGAAATTAATCTTGTCAATGGAATCTTGTTTGTCGTACACAAGAGCAATTAAACTAATCAAGAAGTATTTGTTTTTTTAACAGCCAAGCTGGCGTAAACCAAAGGGAATCGACAATTGTGTGCGTCGACGGTTCCGTGGAACTCGTCTTATGCCCAGTATTGGTTATGGATCGAACAAGAAAACTAGGCATATGTTACCAGATGGATTCAGAAAATTCCTTGTGCATAATGTGGCTGTAAGTTAGCCCCTCTATATTGTGGTGTATTTGTTTTCATAGCTTTCCTTCTTTTGGAAAATAGTGTGTGATGTTAAATAAAATGTTGTTTACAAAAGGAAATTTTCTTTTAACAAAATGGAAGCATTCCTTATATTGGCAATTTTTGATGAGAAAGCTTTTTTAATATACGTACTACCATTTGCAAGCAGCCGTCAATTGTAAACATTTTTCCTTGTTTGTTTATGTTTGAAAGATTCATTTTTGAATGAGGACAATAGCATGTTTTGAAAGATTATGCCCATTTTTGGTCAAAACATGCTAACTCCTTCATTCAAACATACTCATTTCAAGTGGAAAACATGCAACTTTCAAACATAAACAACCATGAAGAAACGTCTGCAGTTGACAGATGCTTGCAAATGGTTGTATTTGTAGGTTTCGTATAGTTAGCCTGTAGGCTAAAACATCAGGCACTAATTGATTGAATAATGCTCATGTTGTCTTGGAACTATATCATTAGTTTTCTTCTCTGAAAGCACCGTGTTGTTTTTAAAACAATGGCAATATCGGCCGTTAAGGGGAAGGAGATTGATGCATGCCTTGGGGTGAAGTGATAGAGGAATATTCCTGTGACAATCATCTTCAATCTGGCTTGCTACAACTTTATCAAAAATGCAACTTGTCTAATGAGCTGTTATTTTTTCCCACAACTGTCATTAAACAAATATGTACTTCAATTTTTTGTTCATAAGCTGTACTGCAGAATCTGACTTACTCTTTCTTCCTCAGGAACTTGAAGTGTTAATGATGTCAAACCGTCGTTTCGCAGCCGAGATAGCACACAACGTTTCAAGCAGGAAACGCAAGCAGATCGTCGAACGTGCTCAGCAGCTTGCAATCAAGGTGACAAACTTTAACGCGAAATTACGAAGCGAAGAAAATGAGTAATGAAATTGTACAATAAATCATTTCATTTTGGATTGCTGGCGTGTGAGTTTTTGTTGTGGGAACTGTAGTATTTATGGTTTGTTGCTGGCTTTCCATAAAAAGCTAGTGATTATTAGGCCCTTGGGTAGAGCTGTGCAAACTCCAGGTTTTTCACCTCCGGGTCAGGGAAAACAAACTTCGGCTCCAGCAAAAAATTTTCCTGCTCTGGTAAATCCGCAAAAATTCTCGCTTTCATGGAAATTTTCCATTTTAAAATGAAAGCAATTTCATAGGTAGAGTAGAATATTTTCACGTAAATTTTTGCTCTTTGTCGATAATAATCGCGTGTTGTTCAGAGTATATTTTCGTCAGACATTTATTAAATTTAGTGGGATGTTTACCGAAGTCTGACAGTAGCCTGCGGCACAAGTAAATGCTGCCGGAGTTTTGCCGGAGCTAAACAAACTCCGGCTCCGGTGCACAGCAGTACCCTTGGGGGCAGGGAAGGGGGAGAGAATACCATAATGTTGGATTCTTTTCGTTGTAATGCACCCAAAAGAATAAAACAACCTCTGTTTCTAACTCCCCTTATTAAATATTTGTAGAATTTTGTATTGTGGGTATAGTAGTATTACTGATATTAAGCTGACCTCAAATCTACCATTTGTTGTAAGCAATCATCAACTGCTGATGTTTGCTTTATGTTTGTTTATGTGTGAAAATTGCATGTTTTCTGTTTGAAACGTGCATGTTTGAATGAGGGAAGTAACATATTTTGGCAGGTTACGTCCATTTTCTGTCGACTTTCAAACGCAAACAAACATGACAGACGTTTGCACTTAACGGTTGCTTGCAAATGGTACTAGTTAATGCTTTCGTAAAGACTTTGCAGCTGGCCATCGCACACCTGACCCTGGCATTCTTAAAAGCTCTTGTACCAGTCAGGATAAAAATAAACCATCATGACTATCAGTGATACTACTGTATCCATAGAGGAAAGTGCTGCTAAATACTTAATAAGGGGGCTCTGGAATTCTGTCTAAATCATGGCAGCGGTTCTATTTGTCTAGGGACAAGCTTTCGTTTGAAATTTGAGCACAGGTTACTGGATTCAAAATCTTTGAATAACATAACGTTGGGCACTGGGAAGGCGAATCTTTTTAAGAGGCAAACAATTCCTGAGTGACCTGTTTTGCCTACTTTTTTGCCAGAATCTTTTCAGTTTGGGGAGATTGTAAAAATTGAGCTACACTACTATCAAGAATGTTCTCAAACAACAGCCAAAACGTTGGGGAAAATGAAGCCGAAAATTTCTCAGGCCAGATTTAAAAATTCAATCCTATTAGAGATCTTGAAAATCTGTGAAGTTGCAAATTTGTTGTGCGTGTCTTGGATTAGTCTAACACTTGGCAACGGCGGAGTTTAGTATTATTGTAGAAAACTATACGATTATTGACAAAAGACAGTGCATTTTCTTACGGTAAATGAAGGTTGTTGTGGACTTGTATTGTACGACCTCGAAAATTGGCTATCTCAATTTCGAACTTTAACCTGCCGTAACTTTTGATTGCCTGAACCAGTAACCAGTTTTCATCAAACAAGTCCAAAAATGGATAATGATGGGAAATGTTTATTTAAAATTTTCTGTGGCGATGCGCCTGTTATTAATTTTTCGTCCCCTGTCTAACGCCAGACAAATTTACTCGTCAAAGTGAAAACTGTTGCCTTTTCATGAGCAATCGGACTGACTTAGGAGTATTGTTTGCTTTTGCATGTATTGGTAGATTTTGAGCAGTTTTGATAAATTTAGATATTATATTGATAACATAATCCTTTTTTAAGCTCTCTGCATTCGTCACTAATACTTGATAAATCTTGAAGTTCACACTATTTGTTTGGCTGCATTATTTTAATCCTTGACAACAAACTACCAAGGCCAAGATCGTTTGTGTAATCATACAAATAGTTGCTAAACAACCTACTCTATACAAATTAACAAAAATATAGAACGCAAGACTTTAGTCAAGTTTCTAAACTGTGTCTTCAATGACTATGTCTTCACCGTGCACAAGTTAACATAAACATGAACAAAAAGATAGAACAAATACTTTGATCAAGTTTCCAAAGCATATCTTCAGTGAATATGTCGTTACAAACTGGAAGAACTAAAGGCCTGTTTCCACGGCCGATTCTTGCTTCCATTTTTCATCTTTTAGTGTATGTGATTGTGTCAGTTGACTGACGGTGCATTCGAAAAATTGTTGAATCCAGTATATTCTTTAGTCATCCACGCTATCACATCCTTCAGCGCGAGGAAAACAACAGCAGAACTCGCCAGTGTGAGCGGGCCTTGAAGTTTACATGAACGTGAGCAAAAAGATGGAACAAAGACTTCGGTCATATAAAATCTTTCTTCAATTATCATCATGAACCTTATTTTTTGAACATTTAAACAGTCCTAACATAAACACACCAGCTAAAAATTGCAAACTTTTTTCCCTGTTTTATAAGACAGACTTAATCGGCTGTTGACATTAGCTTGGTACGCTTTTTTCTTCCATATTTATCAAGTTTTGGCAACGTTATCATCATTCCCTGTTGGAGCTGGAAAGCCATCGCATTAGATCGCTCCTTTTGCTGTCCTGTTCGTTGAACCTGTCATTCTCCCTTACAATATGTTCTTCTATTAATTTTGTTTTGAAAACGTTTGCTTTTGGATTCCCTTTAGGCTTTCTGGGTGTCTTTAAAATATTGAGCTCAGGCGTTATTAGACTCTTCAGTTTACTAAGTTTGTAGACGTTAATCTCCGTTGGTGTTATCGCTGTATATCTCTCTCGTGAACTTTTGGTGTTTGTTGTAAACGATGGCGAAGTATTAGGCCTTTTTGATATAGTTTGTATAATGCTCGAATCTTCTGGCTTTTTTAAGCTTGGTAATCCGTTCGGCTGTCTGTTCGTTTTATAGCAACATTCGCTTCTTGGATGTAGCGTTGTTACCAACAATCCTCCTTTTTGCAGTTCGGGTAATTGTTGCTCACTTTTCTGCGGTGATTTTCGTTGTAAGAAGCTGAAACTTGCAGGCAGAAATGATTCTCTGTGTTCTTTTTCTGTCATGATATGCGGTGTATTGTGACCTCCTGCGAGCTATATTCATATGCGTTGTGTTTGGAGATAGGTGTTAGATTTCGTGGAAAGATTAGCTTGGGTTAAATGAGTTCATGTAGGGTCATTCGTTGCTTTATTGCATTAGTAATTGACCATTTTATAATTGAGAGGGTGGTTGTAACTTGTTCCTTTCGAAGTACACAGTTTAAAGCCTCAAACATTATGTTATACTCCACTGGAATTTCTTCCATAATCGCTCAAAAAATTTCTTTGAAGAGAACGAATATCTTGAAAGAACAAAGAACATGTTTTGAAAATGGAAACACAATTTTTCAAGACGAAAGGTCAGGTGACTTGGTCTAGTTGTGATTAGATTGACAGATTGTTGATCAGTTGTGAATAGCAGCAGCCAATCAGCTTGTCAAGATGTGGTCAAATTGAAAGATTGATCAGTTGCTTATAGCAACAGCCAATCAGAGACAAGGATTTTGAAGCGGGAAAACTTTGGGCGCAATGTTGAAATTTGCAACTGGCCATTTTGAAAACGCTTTGAACAAAGAATGAAAGAAACTAGCTAAAGCAGTCAAAAACACATGGAAAAGGTGACAGGAAGCAAAAAAGAAGCCTCACAACAGCATTCAAAGGTATAATTTTGCCATTTTATTGTCTTTTTGTCGAAATTTTCTCGTACATAGCGGTGAGAATGTGGTTCCAAAATAGTGCAGCATTTGATACATTGCGAACTATCCGGCTGGCGAGTTTACGTTTGCTTTTGAGATTTTTAGAGAACTATAACTTTAAATATTGTTGTTTTGCTGTTGCTGCTCTGTCTATAATCTTTAAGAAGTGTTTTGGGCCGAAAATTTGTAGAAATTAGGGGGAAATATAGCTAGTTAATGTTAGAAATTTAGAATCGCTTGCAACGAAAATTGGACAATTGGAACTTTGTATATGTCCTTCTTAGTCGTTTTCCTTTGAAATGAACGCCTTGAACCACGAAAGTATTCATGTAAATGATAAAAGTTTTAGCCACAGACATTTTTGTGTATTTTTGGGATATTTTATTCACCTTTGGTTTAAAAGAGCGGTCAAAATATACAGCACAGTGTGCTTCAATGTTCTTTCATGGCGAACTGTTGCGTTTATTGACTTTGGATGGCTGATTCTTCATTTCTCACAGCACACTTCTCACGTGTTTTTAATGCAAAATCAATTCACGTTGTATGACGAGTCTTACTTTGCATTCACGACGAATTTTACCGTATTTTTAAGGCACATTTTTTAGTAAACTGAGGCAAACAAAAAGCGCAATAAAACTGCAAAATATGAGCAAGTTGATGATGACCTTCGTTCATAACTGGAACATTAGGCAGGATTGTTACTGTATATCGGCACACATTGGTGCCTTTGTGTACATATTGGGTTCTTGCTATGCGTTATCCACACAGATCAATTCTGGAATGACGTAATGACAGTGTAGCCAATCAGAAACAAGAATCTTGAAGCGAAAAACTTTTGGCGCATGTTAAAATTTTCATCCCACCATTTTGAAAACGCCTTTGAAGAAAGAAACTTGGTAAAAAGTTAAAAAAAACACATGGAAATATGTAAAGAAGCAAAGAAACAAGCCTCATGACAACACTAAAAGGTATAGTTTTATTATATTTGTGTATTTTTGTCGAAATTTTGCGGTATTTAGCGGCTACAATAGTGAGTCCGAAAAATAATACAGAATTTCATACGAGGCGAAATTTCTGGCGAGTTTACATTTGCTTTGAAAATATTTAAACCTGAATACTGTTGTTTTACTATTGCTGCTTCGTCTACAATCTGTGGGGAGTGTTTTGTAAAAATTTTGTAGAAATAAGTGCGGTTCGAGCAAAATGTAGTTTATATTAGAATCACTTGCAAGGAAACTGATTGAACAATTAGAACTTTAAAGTAAGTCCTTCTTTGTCGTTTTCCTTTGAAACGACGCGTTACGCCACAAAAATGTTCTTGTAAATACTGGCGAATTTTTCATTGTATTTGTCGATTTTGAAAGGCGGGTTTTAAACTCTTAGAAACAGACTTTTCGTGTTGTTTTTATGCAAAATCCATTCATGTCGTATAACGAGTCTTACTATAAACTCATCGCGGGTTTTATGGTAGTTTTAAAGCAAGTTTTTCAGTTCATGGTGGCAAAGAAAAAGCCTAGTAAGGTGGTAAAGGGGTATATCTATGGGCCCGTTATTAGAGCACGGGTGGTGTTTACAGTATATTGGTACATTTGTGTACATATCCATATATTATCCACATAGATCAATTGGCGAATGACGTGTTGACAGCAGCCAATCAGAGACGAGAATTTTGAGGCGGGAAAACTCTTCTGAAATGAAATTAAACGCGCACTTTAAAACCATTTAAACAATATTTAAGCATTGAAAAGCTCGATAAATGCGTCTGAAATAAAGCATTAAACCGTGAAACAGCTGCTGCAACAACCCAAAAGGTATGCATGTATGTCTTTGTGCATTTTTTGTTCAAATTTTCATTGCTTTATTTGACAAAATGGTGTCGGAAGTCCGACAACAGTTCACAAACCAACAACCACTTTGGAAAGTTTTCGTTTTTTCGCGATGTGTTTGAGACTGCTAAGGAAAGACTATCCCAAAATATTGTGCCTTTCATGTTCGGGGAATGTTTTTTAATCAAAATTTTGTTGAAATTCGTGCAGTAAAGCAAGAACATAATCACGGAAATTCTTCGTCGTTTACTTGTACGACGTCAGTTGTGAATCCTTGAAGCGACGAACGTTTAATTTCACTCTGTTTCATTGAAGTTTCAGTAATATTTTATCCATTAATAGGAGAGTGTGAAGCGCTTTCTTTTCATGGCGAATTTGACGCTTAATGCTTGCAGTTTCTCCATGCGAAGTTTCCCTAAATTATAACGGTCTTGCCGTGTGGCTTTCGTGGTGGCATCGTGGCATCGCCGTGGGATATCTTGGAACAAGGAGGAATCCTGGTGGGATATCTTGGACCAATGTGGCATTCTGGTGGGATATCTTGGACTTCCGTGGCATTATCGTAGGATATCTTGAAGTTTCGTGAGATTATCCGAAAAGCAAGCTACCCAGGACAAAAATCGGAAAATTTTGTAGATTTCCTGGTTTACAAAAGTTTTGCAATTTTTGTCAGAAGTTAGTGGTATTCTGAAGAACTTTTGTATTTTACCTCAAATGTGCGAACATTCTAAACCAATTCAATATCCCTGTTCATTAAAATAGGACATCCTGAACTACTCGGATTATCCTAGGATATCTTAAAGTTTCGTGAGATTATCTGAGGAGCAAATTACTTTGCAAAAAGGTACGAAAATTTTCTTCCCAGATTTTCCACTAGCGACGGTTTTGAAGATTCTTAAGTAATTTAATATCCTTTCTCATTATCATAGAACGTTCTGGATTACCGTATTATCCGAAAAACAAACTGCTCTGGAAAAAGGTACGAAGATTTTCTTGCCAGATTTATTTAATTCACGGTGATTCTCGAATTTTAAATACTTTTGAGACTTCTCTGTTAACAAAAGTTTGGCGATATTTCTGAAAAATTATTGGGATTTTTCTTAAAGATTTTTGGAATATTCCTTGAAGTGCACGTTTACTTTTTTAAGTAATTATATTCCTCGAACTTACCATAGGATTTTGAGGATCAACGTGGCACTGTTGTGGGGTTATCTTGAATCATTCTGGTGGGATATCGTGGTTCAATCTTATCCTTTTATTGGTCAATTATCCTTTTATTTGAGATTTCCCTAAGTTTTCATCTACCATGCATGCATAAATGTGTTAAATTTTAACCATAAAACATAAATACTTGAATACCAGGCTTTCTGTATAGCTATAATACAGGAATCCTAAAGCTAACCTGAAATGATATTTAGGAGGCACAATTCCGGTCAAAACTCAAAATGGCGAACGAATTCAACATGGCGAACAAATCCGGAAAGCGGACAAAAAGCTAAAATTAAAATGTTCACATGTTCATTAAACTGTTGATGGCCTCTTATATATCTATATCAATGGCCCCGTTTACACTATACCGGATTCATTCGTCACGACATCATCGTTTGCTGTTAAGGAGTAATAATCACCAGCAAATGTCATCTAGGTTGAAAAAGTTTTGGACATTTCTTTCTCATTGCTATTAAAAATCTTTACAAAGCAAAAATAGCTGCAAAATTTGACCCGCTCCGACAGCAATCCGGTATAGTGTAAACGGGGGCTAATGGTACCAGTCAATTAAACCATAGTTCTAGAGTTGAACGTTTGACGTTCTGTGAGGGAGAAAAATTGTAAAGGTCATATTTATACTCGGAAAAAGCCATGCAACGGAAAAACCTCAGTAAAACAGAGGATTAAAAATCAAAAACTTTTCATTTTGGAAAAGAAATCATGCCAACAAGTCAATACGGCGCAAAAGATACAAAATCTTACAATATAGGGGTGGGTCCATTGAGTATACAGATGGACATTTGTCGACACAAATCGGAGTCCATTGTGTATAAAGATGGACAGTGGTTGACACAAACAGAATTTCATTGAGTATAAAGATGGACTATCAAAGACAAAAATGTTTAAAATGGGGCTTCGTCAGGTATACAGATGGACATTTCTACACAAAAAGGGGTCTTTTGATTATAAAGATAGGCATTTTCTTAGACAAACCAAGGGGTTCATTAATGAAAAAGATGGACAATCGTGAACAGAAAAGTGACGATGTTTTAAAATATCGTGCACTGAGTATAAAAATGGCCTTTATAAACTAGGCTAAATCTCCACAAAAAAGGTGGATGAGATCATTTAATTTTGCCAGCATACTTTCGCTATCGTTTGGCGGTTTTCTTTAAGAACCGGGGGTTTTAAAGTCCGGCATGTATCTACGCTTGCGACTGCTTATGTCAAGGTTGTCTTTTTTGCTACGTCAAAAAAGACAAAGCAGAATTGCAAGCGTTTAAAATAGAGAGTTGAATGGGAGAGGGTGGTTACAATTTATTTGGCGAATATTCCTTACCATGGTATTACTTTTTGCACATTCAAGCTACAAGAGATCATTCATGCACTATAGAGTCCTGGTGGTCTTACAGTTACATATACTTCAGATAGGAATGCAACAAAAAAACCAGATATTAAGTTTCAGGTACGCGAGTGTTGGACACAGAAGGATTGGCGAACCTCCTAACTTCAGGTGCGGTTTCGATAAATTGTTTTAGCATGCTGAGTGGGGGTCCCCTTTTAGGTTGCATGCGGGCACTATAGGTTGCAGGTGTCGTCAACGAAAGATCGTCGTCAAAGCGAGGTAACAATCAGCGAGTTTCGTATTTCAGTTATAAGTTAAGATCGTTGTTCAAACCAAAATCGGGGCCACAAACATAGACAGAGAGTCACTTAAAGTGAAATATATTGTAATGTAATATGGTTTGATATATACTGTGTGGTCCCGGTTTTAGGTACAAATGACCACCAGGACAAATTCCTTGACAACTATATAGTTTGTAATATCGATAAAGCTAAATGTTATTTAAAGTTTTAGCTTTAAATAACATAAAAATAAACTTAAAATGGTAAATAATTGCGGAACACAAATAGAAAATTGCAAAAAGAGAAAATAATGTGCGGAAACAAAAAATTTACACGGAACGCTGCGAAAACGAAAAAAGAGATTGTAGGCCTAATATGAAAAAGGTGTAAAATGTTAAAAACTTCGGTAAATATTCTCAAAAAAACAAAGAAGTATTAATCCGTTAATAGAAAAACTATTTCAAAAGCGATAAACAGAAAAAAGACAAAACAAGCTGGCAGTATAAATTTTAAACTGCAACAAATTATGCAGAAACAAAATGGCGTTATTCGGTTAACAAAAAAACAAAATGGCGTTACTTAATCGAATTATTGGTATGAAACATAACATTATAATTATTCATGACATACAAAATTTAACTGGCATACAATAAATTAAGAGAAAAGAATTCAAAAATTAATATATTGAAACATTCCTATAAAGACATCTTAGATATTATAATTATACATATCATGCAACATTTAGTAGACGTAATGATCAGAACTATTGAGTACATCCCTTGCAATCTGTACGACGATGACAAGATTGTCAGCACCATATTTGATCAAATTTAATTACATATTTTCTTGTATTATTTATGATTATTTCTAATCTATATTTTATAATTATTTATAGTTAACGAGTCTGGGTATCTCCAAACCATTTTTGGAACAAAATTATAGGTGCACAAATTTCCATATATTTCATATTTCGAGCATGAATTCTTCAGCTTTTGGGGATCAGGTCAACATGTACATGGTTATCAGGTTAGATTCCTGGGGCCAGTTGTACGAAAGGTGGATAAGGCCCAGTTCAAACGTCGAACTTTTCATGTGCCGAATCGAATGCAAATGAGC
>JAODVQ020194869.1:0-14255 GCA_025400075.2 Phenganax stokvisi
AACACATAATAGTAATTTATACTAATTTTCGCGCTGTTGGAAAAAAAATTGCAAAATCAGCCATTTTTCCCATTTCTTTTTTAAATTCAAAATGGCGCCAAGTAATATCTACTAATAAAAAAATAATTTTACTATAACTTTTTAAGATAAACCTTCTCAAAAGGCTTACTATAGAAGAAAACCTTTTTAATAAGGCTCACTTTTAAAAGAACCTTCTTTAATAAGGCTTATTTTTAAAAAAACCTTTTTAATAAGGCTCATTTTTAAATTAAAAAAAGTTGATTTTCATTTTTTGGGGGGGTGGGGGGTGTGTTAAAAATTCATTTCATAATAGTAAATTATACTTTAGCGCCATTTTGAATTTAAAAAAGGAATGGGCTGATTTTGCCTTTTTTGTTCCAACAGCGCTAAAAATTAGTATAAATTACAATTACGAGTTTTTTAACAAGGGTAGCTATTTTGTTCCTGAATCCCCTTTTTTACACTACTAGCAATGGCAGCAAAATGTGACAGAAACCCCATGGGTAAATTTTTGATTGACAGGTGCTGCAAAAAGGGGGCATGTCGGAAATGTGTCAGAAGCCCCATTTTCACCCTGCTCACCAAGAACAAAAATTGTACAAAAACCAACACCAAGAAAAACTGTAGCAGAAAGACTACTTCAACAAAAAAGTGAGGGTCCAGAACCAACAACCGTGAGGAGAAAAATGAATGAATTATATGACTAGATGTTAGACTTTGTACCAAAGGATATGAGAGACAAAATTACAGGCACTTATAATCAATTGAAGAATCAAGTGATGAGGGTGTTTAACGTGCCACCCCCACCACCCAAGATAAAACCCATACCAACACCAGAGATTAAAAAGTGGGAGACGGCTATGAGAGGTTGTTTAAAAAGTTTTAAGATGGAGTATGATTATGATCCAGTTTTTGAGTTTCTAACCATCCATGACCCAGAGTCGTGGTTAACAGAGTATGCCGGTTCGTATGTTCTAGATATTCTAAAAACTCACCAAGAAAACCTCATAGAAGTTGTGTTAGTTCTTGATACTCTTAAGAGGGATCCGACTAAGGATGAGATCATAGAACAAGAACGTGGCTACCACAGTTGCACTTATTTTAGAGTAATAGCTGGGTTGGATATAAAAGAAATATATGATAAAATGCAGAAAATAATTATTGACGCCTTTCTAAAAGATCAGAAAAAAGGTTCTGGTTGGGTGTTTGATAAAATAGAAGGATTTTATATTCATTTAGTAACATATGACAAATTCAAGGGTTCCTCCTACATACCAACACCAAAATGTCTGGCTCATAAAAAAGCAATAATAAATCCTAAGAACGACTTTCTAGATGAGAACAGCCAACCCAATCAACAATGTTTTAAATGGGCTATAGGTATAGGCAAGTTTACAAAACATGGACAAAAGCACCGTGGTAGAATAACAAAAGAACTAGAAGAGTCGGAGGAGGCTCTTGATTGGAAAAACATTAGATTTGCTACCCCCGTAGAGGACATAAAGAAATTTGAGAAAAATAATAATTTAAGGATCAATCTATTTGGCATTAAAAAAGAAGTCGAAGGAGGCAAGGCCTGTCCTATGGGTCATATACACGATGATTCAGACATCCGTTTAATGCTATTAGAAAATAAACATTATGTGGTTATTAACAGCATGAGTAGATTAGCAAGTTCCACATTTTGTAAGAATAAAGGTAAGCTCCACGTTAGTGATTATTGTTTACAACATTTCTTTAAAGAGGATGATCTAAAAGAACATAAAGATATTTGTAGAAAACACGAGCCTACAAAAATTGAGTATCCAAAGCCGGGTAGTTATATAAGTTTCCTAAATTATACCCAATAATAATTCCTTTTATAATATTTGCGGATTTTGAATGTATTGCAAAGAAAAGAGATAAAAAAATTGGGTAAAAACACTAGACAATATCAAAAACATATACCCAGTGGGTTCTGTCATTTAGTAAAATGTTTTGACGATACAATCTACGAGCCTAAATTAGTAAAGTACACGCACGATCCTGGAGAGACTAAGAGTGTTGAAGAGATCTTTGTGGAAATGATAGGATCTGAGTTTAAAGATATCTACGATAGGTTCTATAAACATCCTAAAAAGATGATATTTACGGAGCAAGACAAATTAGATTTTGAGAATGCTATAGATTGTCATATTTGTGAGAAGCCTATAGGTTAGAAGAAAGGCAAGTTGGACAAGGTTAGAGATCATTGTCATTTTACAGGGAAATATAGAGGAACGGCGCATAACAAGTGTAATTTAAACACGAAAAAGTCAAAGTTTATCCCAGTCGTGCTCCATAATTTAGAAGGCTACGACTCCCACCTACTTATAAAACCTTTAAACGCCACCCCAGGTTGAATCAACATCATTCCAAAGAATGCAGAAAAATGTACCAGTGGATGAAAAGAAAACACGGAGCAGCGGAGCCTATGGTAAACCAATCAACAAACAATTAAGATTTGCGGACTCCTTTAAGTTTGTGAGCTCTAGTTTAGAAACCTTAGTAGGAAATTTAGAGCGAGAGGACTTTCACCTTCTAAAAAGATATTTTCCAAATCATTGGGAATTACTTTCAAGAAAAGGGTTTTATCTCTATGATTATGTGGATGCATTTGATAGACTTCAAGAAACT
Source organism: Phenganax stokvisi (assembly GCA_025400075.2). Lineage (NCBI taxonomy): Eukaryota > Metazoa > Cnidaria > Anthozoa > Malacalcyonacea > Clavulariidae > Phenganax > Phenganax stokvisi. The sequence continues at coordinate 2,677 of JAODVQ020194869.1, forward strand.
AACCTTCCATCCAAAGAAAAATTCTACTCAAGGCTCCACGACGAGTCTATAAGAGACGAGGACATGCCCAAAAGGTTTGGGGAGCGTTCGATATAAAGACGATGAGGGACTATCATGATCTTTATTTGAAGACGGATGTGATATTATTTTGCGATGTTTGTGAGAGGTTTAAAAAAGTTTGTTTGGAGAACTATGATCTAGACTTTGCATGGTATTATACAGCACCAGGCTAAGTTTAGGAAGCAGTTTTAAAAACAACAAGTGTTGAGCTAGAACTCCTCTCCAAGCAGGATATGTATCTTATGATAGAAGAAGGAAGTTGAGGAGGTGTAGCTATGCTCACTCAGCAGCATATAAAAGCAAATGATAAGTACCTGAAGAACTATGACCCGACAAAGCCCTCCATCTTTGTCCCCTACTTGGATGCAAATGATCTTTATGGTTGGGCAATGATGAACAAACTCCCAACGCATGATTTTCAATGGATGTCCGATGATGAACTTAAGAACTGGTGGTGCCTGGTGAAGGAAAAGGTTGTATTCTACAAGTTGATCTAGAATATCCTGAGTACCTCCATGATCATCATAACGATTATCCTTTAGCACCCGAGAAGATTCAAACGAGAATAGATGAATGTATGACCATGGAAAATCATTCCCACTTTAAAACATAAGAAAAACTACGTGGTACATCACCAAATCTTGAAAAAATACTTAGATAAAGGATTAATCTTAAAGAAGATCCACAAGGGAATAAAATTCTATGAGTCCAAGTGGTTGAAATCTTATATAGAAAAAAAATACAAAACTTACAACTGAAGCAAGGAACAAGTTTGAAAAAGATTTCTTTAAATTAATGAACAACTCCGTCTTTGGAAACACAATGGAAAGTAATCGGAAACGACAAAACATTGAATTGGTGAAAACAGAATTTAGACTGAGAAAACTTACAAATAAATCACAGTTTAAATCATTTACGATATTTGATGAAAACCTAGTAGCCATTCATTATTATAAACCAAAACTAATGTTAAATAAGCCTATATACGTGGGTATGAGCATCCTCGACATTTCCAAGAGTCTCATGTACGACTTTTATTACGATTATATAAAACCAAAATATAGGGATAAAGCGAGACTTGGATTTACAGATACAGACTCTCTACTATACGAAGTAGAAATGGAGGATTTCTATAAAGATATTTCCCAAGATTTAGAGGAAACGTTTGATACCTCAGAGATAGTCATTGACAATCCATATATAAGGAAAGGATTGAATAAGAAGGTTCCAGGAGTGTTTAAAGATGAATGTGGAGGTGCACAGATCGTGGAATTTATAGGACTACGACCAAAGCTATATAGTTATAAGAAGGAGGATGACAAAGAAGTGAACAAGTGCAAAGGTCAAAAGAAGGATGTTATTAAAAAGTCTTTGAGGCTAGAACATTATACAAAATGCTTATACGATGGTCTTCCAGCAACAAGAAGAATGAATGTGATAAGAAACAGAAAACATGAACTCTTTACAGGGACCGTAAATAAAATAGCATTAGAAGCAGAATACGGGAGAACTTGAGCATGTGCATTGCGATCGCAAAACTTGAAAAAATACGTGTAGTAAATCAAGTTTTAAAAAGCAAAATGGCAGCAAAATAGGAGCGAATGCTTCAAAGTGTCTTTTATTGTAAATCCTTTAAAGTTGAAAGTTTTTTGAAAAATTTTGCCGGAACAAACCAAGCTATTAAATAAAAGCTATTAAATTGCTGATGCTGCAGGAAGTATTTATATCGGATTTCATCTGCCTCTTCGTGACATGTAATTCAACACCTTCATATAATTGGCCTGGATACTACATCCAGGCCAATTTGTATTTTGTTGGCTCGATTAAACATTTTTTTCCAGAGTTGCCTACATCATCAATGACCATTGATAATGTAGTATCCCCATGCCACAACAAGCTTTTCATTGACATGGTAATCAGGAATACATCGATTGCAAAACAGTCAAAGTAATATTGATGATAGTGACGATAAAAGTGATGAATCTGGTGATGAATCTAGTGAAGATGAAAGTGCTAATGAAAGCGGAGATGACATCCACCGTGAATCAGATGATGGACACATCAGCAGCGATTTCGATTATGAAGATGGATTTGTAGATGATCATTTATTGCCTGATTTAAGAGACTTGAACATAACATGTGACAAGGATCTAATGGAGCATGAACATGAGAGCAGTGAAAAAACTCACTTAAGTTGTGTCAATATGGACATTAGTATACCAAGTGATGTAGGCCCAATTCAGTGCAACATACCAGCTTTGTCAAAAGAAGAATTTGTTGCTATAGAGAGTAAAACTACTGATGTAAGGCTACTCCCAACTGATTATGAAAAAAGTCTGGACTTGACAAACAGCTTTATTTGGTTAGTGAGAAAAAATTTATTTGCAGCATTTCATGTATTCAGGAATTGTTCTCCTTTTGCATGAATGTTGACTGTAAGATGCCTTTAGTGGAAATGAAGGAAAGTTTGTTGGCTGTGTGCTAGAGATCAGATGGAAATGTCTAAGTGGTCATTGTGGTGAGTGGCATTCTAGCAAGATGGTCAACAACCTGTATGTGAACAACATACCAACTGCCTCATCAATATTGTCTTCGGGGAATAATTTCACCAAAGTGTCATTGTTTTTCAAATGCTTGTCATTAGCAATATTTAGCCCTACCACATTTCATCTGTATCAGAAGACCTATCTAGCTCCCCAGATAAACCACTGGTGGAATGACATGCAAAATCAGATGCTCTCAGCTATTGGCAATCAGTCTGTAGTTTTATCTGGTGATGGACAGATGGATTCGCCAGGGTTTTGTGCAAAAAATTGCACATACACTGTGATGCATGCAGAGTTGGACTACATTCTTCATGTAGAAATGGTGGATGTACGACATTCCCAACTGAAGAGTGCTCTGATGGAAAAAATTGGCTGTGAGAGATCTCTGGATTTTTTAATGAAAAAATTGGCAGTAGCAGAATTTGTGACCAATGCCTCTTCTCAAGTGATAAAGATGCTTGGCGAGAATGTCAAGTGCATAAGCAAGAAATACTGTTGAACTGCCTTGAGATACTAAGATACATTAAAAATTAGGTAGACCCTGCAGTGTTTTTTAGGGGGGCACTGGGAGAGTATTCAAATTACTTGGATTGCTGACAACTCGAGTGCTGAAGGCACGAGTGCCCTATGGGCGTTTAGTGTTTGCCGCTCTGGAAAATTTTGAAAATTTGAACCCTAGAAATGCCATTTCCTGAGATTTTGACATTGAATAATGAGCTTCAATTATAGTAATTTTGGCTATTTATTTTTTTTAACTGGTGCTGTCTTGAATGTATTTAAATTCTTTGCACCCCCCTTGTACCCCTGTTGACCAAGAAGAACAGGGGTGTGCACCCCTGCGCACACCTCCTATAAATCCACCCCTGTTAAAAATAACTTTTATGCTACTAACTAAATATATGATATTATGAAATTTTTCTTTGCTAGCGACAGACAAGAAATATGAAAAGATAATTCATCAACTGGATATATGGCGTAAGAGCAACAATCTGGATAAGAAGTTACTTAAAGTGAGGTTTTTAAAATTATTTCTTATACAATATTACAGTACTAAGAAAAATACCTTAAATTTCCATAATTCCCATGAATGGACATTGTATGGAATTGTATTAGTTCAGAGATTTGTGAATTGTATTATCCACATTTCGTTAATGTTTTATTAGGCTGGTTAAAAGTGTAAGAATTCCATACTAAATGCATGAGTAGCAGCCATCCAAAACCACTTTTGGCACTGTTCAAAAGACTGTGGTGGTGATTTGAAAACACTTAAGGTTTGACATCATATTGCTTGTTTGATTAAACTAACTGATTTTACCATTATGTTGTTTTATTTCACTTAGACTACTTGGATCAATGTTTTAAAACATGTGACGGATGTGCATACATGGTACAAGGCTCAGTGCTCCCATGGTCCACTTGATGATTTGGGTGAAAGAGAGTGGATTATCAAAGACTCACCCGCGATGCAAGCCCTGCGTGACATTGTGCTTGATAAGAAATTTTTAAAGTCACTGGTATTCTATACACATGTTAGGTGAGAGTTTCATGACACAGAAAAATATTGGCAGCCTTAAACTTACTCCAAATTTCAACAGTGTTCATTTGTTTATTTGTAGGCACACTGGAAAACTGCAGGCATATCACAGCCACAGATTAATGTATGCCCCTAAAAGATTTGGATTCTCGTAAGTGATTGATGTACTTGTTATTTTAATGTTTGGTAAATAATGGAAAGATCGAAAGTTATGAATATCATTCACACAATTATTTTGTATAAAAACCATTTTCTTGTATGGTAGTGTAATATATATTATGTATTCATTGTACTGTATATCTGCAACCCATCAAGACACAATGCGCTGTTTTTGATGTTTTCATATGCCGTTTACTCTGTTTCATGCCATAAAACTTTAAATATCCTCCATAAATCAAATGCATAGCTTTGGACAATGGCAATGTGCTTGTGAAAGGTAAATACATGTCTTAATCATTTGATACAATATTCCTTCTACGTACAAGGGTTTACTTGCTCGTAGTCTGCTTGCTGCCATTGACCACAACCATCATCTTCACTGTGTTCAGGCCTTAAATTAAAAGGGGGAATTGGTGTATACAAGGAGATGGAGCAAACGTGCAAGACGATGGAAAGCGGTGATTGTAAAAGAAAAGAAGAACTACAGTTACCTTCCTGTTATGTGTGCAGGAGTGCTAAAAGATGTGGGAAAGGGGACCATGAAGAAAGCAGCACCTTTAACATACAAAAATGATCCGAAAAAAAATTGCTCCAACAATTGCTAGTCTTCCAGCGCCATCAACATTGGAGCTTGTAAAAGAATATTAACAAGGTTCTGAATGTGCATGTTAAATTATTAATATTTTTTTGTGGTATAGAAATTTAGATAAACCTCACTATAGAGCTCTATCTCTATCTGACTTTAAATCCAGTATATTGCCCACTAGGTGAGGGGTAGTGCTTCTTTATTTCCCAAACGCAACATAAGGTATAACCTTCCTATGGCCCTTTCCTAAATGCCCATGGATCCACATGACATATTGCCAGTATGCAGCATGTCTCATCGCTCGATTGTCATATGTTGCTATAAATACGTAAGTATCAGCCAGACTTCTGATTACTGTTTCAATGTTATCAGAATCCAAACAAATGTTCTGAAAAACTGTAGTTTTACTGTGACACAACCGCCTTTCCTTACAGCACAGACGTTCCTTGTCTGTGGGCATTTCCCTACAAAATCCACAAACACAAAATGGTGGAGTACTAGTGGCTTGAGCTTGGTTAGATGGTCCAGGTTCATCAGGATCACTTTGAAACTTTGCAATCAAGTCCTTTAGTTGCCAACCTCTAGACATGAAGCCTTGTTTGGCAAATTTAACCAATGTTTCATGGTCTAAACCATCAATTAATTCCTGTATAGTTTAAATAATAGATTGCATCATGTACATGAAGACTACCTAGCTATAAAATTAACCATATACAGTTTATCACATTCTTGTTGTAATAAGATATTATATGTATCATTGAAAAGAATTAATGAAATCTACTGAAATTTCTTCCAGCTCAATTCTTCTGTCCTGGCCATGTGTACCTGTTCCTGCTTCAGCTACAGTTTGAGTATTAAGTCATTCCTAAAATTTGTTTTTAGCTTTAGAAACAATAGTAATACACTTGATCGAACATGTTTGAAACACATGGAATTTCCTTTAACTGCACTAGTTCATATCATAGGATCAGATTTCAGAACAAATGAACAAATATATAAAGATATGTATAATCACATACATACCTTATTTTTGCACAGCTTATTTTTGGTACCACAGCTACAATTGGGACCACAAAGTGTTCCGTTACTTTTGCAAGGCCAACCAGTCACTTTTCCGCTAGCAGAAGTCTTTAACTTTCTCGTACATTGCAAACAACATGAACAGATAATAGTGTTCTGGAGGATATTTCATTAAAGCGTGACATGTTTATATTATTGACTTATATTTTGGATAAATGGCTTAGACTAGAAATGTAAACGTTTGCTCTAAAACAATTATTAACCTTGTCAGACTCGTCTGAAGAAGAATCTTCCATGTGTTCAATCATTTCCATCATTGTATCACTGCCTTTGCTTTGCAAAACACACCCATATTCTTCTCTTTCCGCCATCTTACATTTGCATTTGTGCATAGTTGAGCCTCTTGTCAAATTCATCGGTAATCAGCAGTATACAAAATCATATGGGGCGCCGTATACTGCCTTTAAGTGCCAATGATGATAAAAGGATCAGTTTAGAAGACAAGATAAACACATTGGCTTATGGCTACACCGCAAAAAATCGATGACTTTCTCCCTTGGACACTACAGATTAGACGATGCACAAAATTATATAATATAAAAAAAATTACTTATAGAAAAAATATGTACAATAAAAAATGATCATTACACGAACTTTTGATGATGTGCTGATAGAGCTTGTTACAGACAGTGGCTTATCCACGATGTTGAAACTACCTGAACCTCAAATTTATGATAGTTTGTATTATAAGGAGCTCTTCGAAACGACAAAGAGTGGGATACAAAATATGGGCTATTCGACTCTTTTTACAGATTTGAACGATGTCCACGTTATTATTAAAATATACACAAACTCGAAAGACGTTCAGAACAACCCTTACAAACGTCTTAAACATCCTCATCTTATGGTGGTGAAAAAGATTAATTTGTGGTCGTATAGAGATCTAACATAAAAAATGTGTAACTCTTAGGAAAGTTACACATTTTCTGGCCTGACTATCGGTTTTGGACTTGTAGCTTTTTTACTTTTTAAATTCAACTTGTATATTCCAAGTCTAGGAAAATACATGGTCTCCTTATTCCAACAAAGTTTTTTAATTTTATCACGTTTTGTTTTAAAATGTTTAGCTGCTCTACTAAGGCTTGGAAAATTTTCCTCCCATCCAGAATCTAAGTGTATGACTTTAACGGCAATTGCTTTTGGCCAGGGATCCTTGGTGTTCAGTTATTATATGGAGAGATATAAAACACTTTTCCCAACCCCCAACGATCCCCAAAGCTCCCATAAAGAGGTGTTGGTATTCTTGCATTTCCTTGCTCGGTTTGTAGTAATCTTCCAATCTCGGTTCTGGTGTCCATTGTAGACGTACGGTGTATAACATTTTTTAAAGCTTGCTCAAGTTCTTGTTTGTTGTGTTGATATCTCTATTGGCATTGTTCAATTCTTGACAAAGTCTTGCTTCTTTGTTTTTTCACTCGACCTCTTTTTCATACCAGGCTTCTTTGTCTCTTGAGAGTTTTTCCATGGCTAAGTTGTGACAATTCATTTCGTTTTTGTTTCCATGTGCATTCAGTTTACTAAACAAAATCCAGCGCTGGCAAAAGCAAATGCATTAAAAAGTCCTCCTGCGATCATACTAGCCATTTATTATTACACTCACTGCATTCATAATTTGTTTCGCTCATTTTTCAATCTTTTCTGGAATTATTTTCTTGTCTTTGAGACATTTTACCAAGACGGATTAAAGCATCATGGCTCCAGCCAGTTTTAAGGTTCTTTGAATGGATTGAGGTGTTCCCAAAGGTTCTCCAAAAACTTTTTTAGTCACCATCGACACGTTGACTGCAGACAAAGTAAGCACGCCTGCATCGTAGATTTGATTGATATAATTCTTTCGTGTTTTTTCGCCCATTTATTATATAAAAAAAAATTTGAAAAAGGGGGTCGTGAAACGCAACCCCATTGGAAACGAGCAAAGCAAAAGGGGGTGGTGAATCGCAACCCCCTTGGAAATGGGCAACATAGAAATTTTTAGTCGAACGTGTCCAACTTTACATCTTTTATTTTTTCTTTTGTTGTTGGTTCTTCAACAGGCACAAAGGCTTTGCCGCTTTGTGCTTTTTTAACAAAACCAAGCAACCTTAAAAAGGTTTTAAATGTGTAACTGCAACCTTTGGTCGCCCGTAGAGCTTCTTGAAACAGAGTTATACATTTTTCTTGTTTAAATTTTTTTATGTTACGAAGCACTTACGCGCCTACACGATGCTCATAAGGATATCTTAATGATATTTCCAACCTTGCATATTTTATATTTTGTAATGCCTCACGAATTTCAGATTTCTCTTCTTTGGTCAAGTGTCCTAAATATTTGTCAAAAATGAGATCCATGTCTTTTTTACCAGGATTATAAAAGCTCACTAGTTTAGAGATGTTTTCACAATAAAGCTTTGCAATCGACGTGAGTTGTTGTGTGATCACGATCGTCAACAGTCCATGATGTCTTCTCAAGAATGCTAATTTTACAAGCTCTGAGGTTCTTATTTGACAAATTTTGTTGCAGCCCAATTGTCTAAAATAATTAACAAGTTTGTGCCCCTTGCAAACTCTACGATTTGTCTTAAAAGAGGCTCACGTCATCTTGATCACAGCTAATGATGATGAAATTCTCATCTTTGTCATAAGGCCCAGTTTGATACGTTTTATTCCACTCCTAGGTTGGACATATCAAAAAGATATAATCAAAATAACCCATAAAATGTTCTTCAAGCATTTTTAGCAAGTAATACGTCTTACCACAAAAAGTCATACCCACGATAATAATGTTGAATGGATCTCCATCGAATTCTGGAGGTCTAAAAGTTTACAACTTATTAGAAATCACGTTTAAGGCTCCGAGCTCTCTTTACTCAAGACCTTGTTTGTTTGCGGTGTTTTTTGTTCGGTTGAGCTTGCTTTGCTCGTGTTCACATTTGCTTCCCTTGTGTTCACTTTGCTCATGTTTGTGTTTGTTTGACATTCTTTATTATTTATAGTTTTACTCACAACGTGTTTGCCTATGATAAGGGATCCAGATAAAACTCCAATGAGCGGAATAGCAGAATACTTACTTTGATGACGTCTTATATACTGCAAAGTTTCAAGTTTCTAGCGAAAAAGCTCTTTAAGTTATTCTAGATTACTTACTTTTGATATTGTACTGTCAGGGATTGTGCAATAGCATTTTGGCTACTTTTTAGTTTGTGGTGTTATATTGGCGCGTTTGCAACAAAGCTTGGCAGAAACATTCTACCTATAGTATTGCTTTTGTTTACAAAGTTTTCAGTTTCTAGGTGTATTATTTCCAGAGCTATGTGTCTTTCATTTTGTAGTCTACTTTTGAAGTATGATATTTATTTCATGTTATATTTCAAAATAAATCGGGTGTTTTCGAGTCGGATTTTGTTCCTCGGCCGTTTTGGACCAGATTAAAGCCGTTTTCTTCAGAGTTTTCTTGGCGAAAAGTCGTGAAGCTTGCAATAAGGTATAATTTTGCCTTTCTAAAACATTTGTTTATTATTATTGTTGAAATAAGCAGAAGAAACTGGTTGTAAAGTTGCAAATATTATCGTACAATTAGATCCTGCATTATTGAAGTCAATTCATGTTATTTTGCTATTGTTTTTCTTCTGCTTGTCTCTAAAAAGTTCTTTGTTTGTACTTCTAATATACTTCTGGAGGTAACTGGGTAGTCAATACCAGTTATTAGCTACAAAATGTGCTGAATTACTGTGTCAAAGTTTTGAATATGTTTAGTGTCGTATCTCGCGATATTTCTCTTACTATATAGGTATTATCAAGCATGTTACATGGAACATTGCACTTGTAGTTGTCTATGTAGACTTAAAATCGCTTCTTGACCTATTCTCCTGCTGTTTTCACTCAACAATATTGATGATACTTCGTATATTTTCTACTATCATTGATATAAATTCATAGTGTGTTAAATGTTCAGCAAAAAGACACCTTGCCTATCCTTTTGACTATGTTTTCAAGTAATCTCTTTCACTCTTTGAGTTTGAGTTATGGCAAAATGTAATGAGAACTTGTCATATTCTTTTTGGAACCAGAGACAATTTCACACAGTTTCAGCCATTGAGAATATTGATGTCAGATTAGAAAAGCGTGAAACAGTCATTGCCCATAGAGATGAAATTCAAAGTAAAGAAAAAAGACAATTTGCATCAAGCTATAATGAGTTACTGTCGTCAAGTAATAGTTTGCCATTGGCCGGTCAAGAAACTGCTAACAATCTCGAGTTCTGGATTAAACATTTGTCGTGGTCTTATTGTGAGAACTGTAAACTTTTAATTCTCAAAAACTACTTCCAAATTACATAAGAAGACCGACACTGAAAGTTATTAAAAACTGTACATGTGCTAAGGACATTTATACAAATCCATCTGTTGATAAAATTCCTAGTGTTTTAATGCACTTGTCAATGAATGACCTTTTAGCACTACGCCTCTTTGATATTCAACTTGGCGACTATGTTAGAAAGCAAAATGGATATCGCCAAAGTACAAACATGTTTCGTTTGACATGGTCAAAACAAAGTGTTTTGTTGAAAATTAATGCAATAGACGATGAGAGTGTCAAAAGCAGATGTTATAATGCATACACATTTCTGATGAACAACAAAGAGTCAATGTATAAACATTTTCTTGAACTAAGGGAAGAAGAGATAGTAAAAGGCAATTCCTTTAATGTATATGATTTTACACAAAATCTTGGTATTGAATGTGCTTTGTGGCCAAACCTCTATCCATTTCCTCACTTTTGGGAAACTTCATTGTCAGGCAAACAAAATCGTGCCAGCACTAAAGTTTCGTTCATGATTAAAGTGTTAGGACTGATAAGTGATTATGGTAGAAGCTTTGAATTGCTCCAGTTTCACTATGATTTATGGATGTTTAAAACAGTGTCCGGAGCAATTACAACAGCAAGAACAAAGTCATGTTCACCAGTCAGAGCATTAGATGCTAAAACGTTTAGTCCACAATTTTGGAAATGGAAGCACCTCTGCCTTATTGACGCAGTAAAACAACTAGGTTTTCCCACATTTTTTTTGACTATTTCTCCAAGTGAATGGTCATTTCCTTTGCACCCTCGGCTGGTTACTCTTCAAAATAATGTGGGTTTAGGTGAAACAGAGTTACCTGCTTATGAAACTCTACACTATGCGCATATCCTAGAGCAGATTGTTAGAGGTTTTCTTTGCGGCAGCAATTCAAATACTTGGAGAAGTCACTTATTTTCTTCAAAGCGAAAATGTTCCATTAACAACGTAACCAACTATTTTTATCGCTTTGAATTCCAAAAGAGAGGAACTGTCCATATTCATATCCTCGTATGGTTAAAGCAGATTGAACAAATCGATTTCAAGTTCATTAGAGCTGATATCCCTTGGGTAGACATAGATTCTGTTTATATGGTATATCGTCTTCAAAAATCTGATAAGCAATCAATGCCAGTAAATCATGAATCTACATCAATCAAACCTGACAATGGGAAAAAAAAGTGTTAACATTATATCACCCAATTGAGGCAAATAAAAACAACCTGCGAGCTTATATTTCACCGTTGCTTTTATCATTGCAATGTAGAATGGACATCCAAACTTCTAATGATCATGGCT